>VYZW01030384.1:14496-24644 GCA_013401315.1 Balaeniceps rex | reverse complement strand
AACCCATGTGCTAGAAAGTGGCTGCAAAACAGCCAGACCCAGACACTGGCAGGCATGATTGGAGCGCAGAATGAGGGACTGCAGTTGATTTCAGACTTCATCCAGTTGGATCTGGATATTTCTCAAAACTGTCAGACTACTTTGCTAAGTTTCTGTCTGCTCATTTTTAATCATCACTATAATTTCAATCTTCTCCACCTACTGTGAACAATAAATGAAAAAGAGAAGCTATATAGTCAGGGGAAGACTTGATTATCAGGTTTTTTCTGATTTGAAATGCCCATAGCTTGCCATGCCGACTAATGCTCTTTGGTCAGTAAATAATACCACCTGCTGAGCCAAGTATGCGCCCAGAATGAACGTGTGCTGCTAGGTGATTCAAAAAGACCATTATTTTCCCTTTCAGTTCTATGCTTTTTTCTTAAAACAGCATTTGCAGCAGCCTTGTCTCATTGCTAGGAACAGAGAATACATGGACCACACATGGATTTGTATAACCGCTATTGCACAAGCTAATTAATTCAGTCTTTATCCTAGCATCCAGCACTGAAGGCACATAGAAGCATGAAATGAGTTGCATTCCACTACCCACAGATGGAAATCCAAAACTTGCTAGCATTTGTTCTCTTCTCCACACCCTCTCCTTCTGTTCCTGAACTATACCAAACTCTCCCTGGGGCTGAAAAGCCCAGAAGAGGAGCACAGTACTTAATCATTAGACTTCTCAAATGTCTGCTTGACCTTGTTATAAAAAGGGTAAGCCACAGTCACCTGGCTCATCTTTTCACCCCATCATTATTTCACAGAATCACAGAGTTGTTGAGGTTGGAAAGCACCTCTGGAGATCATCTAGTCCAGCCCCCCTGCTCAAAGCAGGGCCACATACAGCAGGTTGCTCAGGACTGTGTCCTGTTGGGTTTTGAATATGTCCAAGGATAGAGATTCTATAACCCCTTCAGACAACCTGTTCCAGCATTTAATCACCCTTACAGTAAAATAGTTTTTTCTTACGATTAAATAGAATTTCCTGTATTTCAATTTGTGCCCTCTGGAGACCCATTTTGTCTGCCTTGATCAAACCTGTCTTTTTAAGTGACTTTTCTTTAAACTGAATATCCCTGGGGTCATTATCTGTACCAAAGGGGATGGAAAGAAGCTCCATTAAGATTTATGTATCCACATCACACCAGCCTGCACAGCTCAGTGATCAAACATGTTGTACACCTTGAAAAGATGCAGCCCTGGAGAGCGTCTCTTGCCCCCTGGCAATCTTCAAGAGGCAGTTGGTTCTAAAGGACTTTGTCTCCTTAGCTGCTTTTGAGCAGTTTAGATCAATGTTGTTCCTTAGTCAGGTCGGGGTCATTTATTATTTGCCCTAATGGCCAAAGAGATGTTTAATTTCATCACCTCTGTATGAGTTGGTGCAGAGATGAGTTAAGTGGATTACAAATGCTACCTGTTTTCCAGTGCAATTTTAGAAGCAGATTAGAAGTGACAAGAAAATGCAGAATGATATTGAAAGTGACCCTACAGATGTTGCTAAACTTGACATCAGGAGTTTTCATGAAGAAAAGGTTTGTAATGATTCAATTGTTCTGTCATCATCAGCTATAAGCAGTACTAGAATATTGACTCTGCAGTTCTATACTTACCAAGAAAACCGAGTAACATAGCTAATAGGTTCACTGACTAAGGACCCTTGAAAAGCTGTACTGCAAGAAACAGTTAGTTCAGAAATACAAATCGAAATTATTATTACATATGCTAAGAATCGTCCCCTATAAACATATAAATTAGAAGAAAATCATCCACACTCGTTTCTTATAGTTATATGAAGCAAACAAAAAACTCTTTAAGCACAATATTTGTTTCTACTTTACAAAAGGCAAGTCCTTCATTTTCTTACCATGTAGAATTTACTATTGTTTTTACCTATTCTATTTTTTTGTTTTGTTCTTAACAGCTACAGATCACCCATGGCAAAACAGAAAAGAAAAAAACAATTTTAAATTAACACTTCCATTTTGTTAGGAGGAGCCTCCCTCCCTGAAAAGCATTACAAAAGAAGAAAAGAAATAGATCTGAGACTAGTACTAAATTCACATCCCCAAGTGAGACCAGCAAAATAATTTCTTATTATACATTAAATGTCATTGAGGTTCACCATGCTTACAAAGGCTATGAACTGCACGGATTCAAGGGACAAAAGGAACAAGGCCATGCATGCACAGACGTCCCCTCAAACATGTTGAACAGGCTTCTCAGATCTTCCCGCTCCCTGCCAAGCTTTTCTTTATCACCATCTGCCTTTCCTCTGTTAACTAATTTTTTGCCCTAAAGAAGATTCTAGGGCTGTTCTACTTTTAAATAATAAAATGGACATTTCACAGTGG
The DNA here is from genome assembly GCA_013401315.1 of Balaeniceps rex. Classification (NCBI taxonomy): domain Eukaryota; kingdom Metazoa; phylum Chordata; class Aves; order Pelecaniformes; family Balaenicipitidae; genus Balaeniceps; species Balaeniceps rex. The sequence goes on along the minus strand of VYZW01030384.1, from coordinate 22,251 downwards.
TTTTAAACATAGTGCTGACCTAGTAAGATTGATTTTTCTTTGGGGAACAAAATGAAAAAGCAACAAATGCACTTGAACAACATGTTGAAAGAGGAGGCTATACAAATAATAGGTTACATAGTTAAAGCTTTCTCTAAGCTGGGCAATTAATTTTTTTAATTGTTTTATTAACTTCTACTAGTGTTAAAACAGAAAAAATATAACTCCCATATCACGCATGAAAAAAAATCCAGACTGGTATAATATGCACAGGTTAATTAACAGCTGCGTAACTCTCTGCTTCTTCTAAATCCATTTTTCATGTTTAAACACAAGGGATGGGGATATTGACTATTAAGTCTTCCAGTCAAGTTCCGTACACTTAGGTTGTAAACAAGACTGAAATCTGCTAGAATTAGAGCTCTATACTCTACTTTTCCCCATGACTATTTTCTTTGTTGTTGAGTTCTTTTTAAAAAGAAGCAGCAGGGCATCCCAAAATCTTGATGTCATCAAAAAGTAATTTTGAAACATCCTATTCAATACTGTTTCACAGCACCTGATAGCTCTAGTCATGGAGACCCTCTCCAAGTCATGACTGTTCCTGTGCAGGTCAAGGACAGACAGGAGGCCTGGAATGGTTTATCAATGAGCTTGACAGTATGCCAAGAAATTGTTCCCAAGCAGATTTGTAATTGATGACCAAATTTAAGAACCAAGAGGACAGCATATAGCTCGCTCTAACCAGTGACAGGACTCCTCACACCTGTGATGCAACACAGCGAGCAACACAGGCGTCCTTTACATAACATAGGAAAGAGAGACACCTCTAGGGGCAATCCAAATCATGATGGGGTATTTCTCTGCAGGACACCATGACACTTCTTCTCCATGAGCTGCAGGTTTGAGAGCTCTCCACACACCAGCAGCAACCAGGGCAGACCGGACAACCCTCAAGGGGTGCAACTTACAGAGAGAAAGGAGGCAGACTGGAAGAAAAGTGGGTTTTGTTGGGGGGCGGGGGGGGGGCTTCCTCCCCTGGATGGGAGGATTTAAAATTAGAACAGAGCAAACAGTTAGCTGAAACCAATTTGTCAAGCAAGTGCTCAAAGCTTCTGAGAAAGCAAGCAGGTCCTGGGTATGGCTGAATCCGAACATGCAGTCAGACCTGAACTTTCATGGTTCATGGCAGGTATTATACCATATGCACACAGCTCTGCTGGTAAGTAGATGAACACAGAAATTAGGAAACAGATTGTACTGGGTTGGTACACAGGCATCTCAGTCCAAGCATCCCAACTGGCAACTATTTACAATTAACAGAAAAATATTTGACACTTGTTTTTCAAGTCAGGAGTCATTTAGAGATTCCCACTCAGATTCACAACAGGGACAAGAGGCTGCCAAGGAAGGGTCACAGCAGCTCCGTTTTCAGGATGAATTCATACCACAGCAACTCACACTTTAGCCTATAATAGCCCTTTAACACCATTCACTTGGCAAAGACAGGACAGACTCCACTCCCACTACACCTTCTGCTTCTGCTGCAGCAACCCAGGCAGTTTGCCCCTGCAAATTCCCAGCCAACCAGCTGCCTTCAGGTTGAGCTGAACAGGAATCTGAGCTGGTATATACATATCCAGCGTGCAAAATTCCTGTTATTTCAAGTATGTACCAGCTAATCACGGACATGAAGAGTCAGCTAGGCATCCAAATGCCTATTGTTTAGGCAACTATGATTTGTAAAAGGGGAGAGAGGGGGTATAGAATCACGAAAGAGTAAAGCATGTAATGTTTTCTCTCTCTCCCCCCCCGCTTTGGTCAAAACAATTCCTTTTAATTGCAATATACTTTGCAACTGTAATGTCATTCTTGGAGAGGAAGAATAGAGACTCCCTGCTGAGAATTAAATGATCTATTTAAGTAATACTTTCAAAGGATACTGTAAGCTTTTAAATTATCAGCTCAAAAATGTGGCATAAATAAAATACCAACATGAAAAACCATGTGTAAATCATGCTATTATGCAGAGAGTTGTAGCAAGAAGTACACAAAGCAACTAGAGCATATCTTCCATCATTTGATCTTTTTTTGGTGTTCAACACATTCATAAACCATAAACTCAGAAAAAATGGCCTTACCTAAACAACAGATGTGTGTATGAGCAAAGCATTCTGGAAAAGTTCCTGAGGGTCTAATGATAATGGTAAGTATTTTCCACTGTAATTCTGTTAAGGTATCTGGAGTGACTTCCTGGGTCCTCCGAAGTCAGCAAGAATTTTGCCAGTGATTTCAACAGCAACAGGGTATCACCTCTGGACTACCATGCAGAGAAGCTAGCTAACCACAGAAGAACTATGTAATTAATATTCATCCATATGGACAGCAGTAAAATTCACATCTATAGTTCAGATTAACCTAGGCAATGATCATATTTTAAGAAAGTATGATTCATGCCGAAGTATCTGATTACCTTCAATCTCTACTATCAGTTTTAGAATAAAAGGATGGCTCAATTATCCTAAAGTTGCAATTTTTCATTCCTCACAAATCCAAAGTCCCACTGAGCACATGGAAGGCAAGATGGGGTCCTTTGAATACTGTGGCATTGAGGTTAATGGGAGATTTAAATGCACAAGAAATGCAGGATCTGGTCATAAGAGTATTTGAAAAAGAATTATAATAGTCATAAAAATGAAAGGGTATTTATTCAAAAATGCTTCAGTATCTCGTAAGTTATTTCTTTTCCATACTCCTTTCTCAGCTGGCTCACTGCTGCTTCTGCTCTCCTTAATCTTTCCTTTCTAATTCTTCTTTTAAATATTTATAAAAAATTTGCACAGATGGGGAAAAAGCTGAAGATCTGAAACAAAATTAATTTAATATGGAAAGGACTAGAAGCCCATTATTGGTTTAGGCAGCCTCTTTTCATGCTGTATATTGTAACTAGGAATAATTAATTTGAAAGTCCTTGATCTTTGGGAGCTTTTTCATTAATATTATTATTAATAATAATAGCAATTCACATTCACTCTCCCCATTTCCCTCTTGCTGGCTGTAAGTACTTCAGTGCCTCTGGGCACCCACATGCTGCCACAATACAGAAGGCTAGATTTAAAAGCTATTGCTTTCTTAGATGTACAACAAAGGACTGTAGTGCAGGCAGACTGCTGCAAAGGCCTCTTAATGTACCCTAATGATAGCCTGTCCCATGCTACCAGTAGGTAACCTGATGGGTGTGTCGTGGTTGCCCATGAGCAGGCCGCTAGTTTGCATGGCAGGAAAGGGCTGAAGCATTGGGATACTTGCTCTTGCGGTGGGTGTTGCACAAGAGGAGGGGGGAAGCTTTGGAACACAGGCCCGCACTGAGAGCTGGAGCACCACGTGTGGAGCAACACTGCAGCACCTTTCTCACTCCACACATCTATGCAACAGGCGCAGCCTGAAACACAAGAGAAAACACAATCCTGTGTTGCAAATGCATGAAGTGCCAGCACCTTACCTGGCACATGCACAGATCCAATGCTGCCAGCAACAGCCTCAACAGATGGGGCCTGGAGTTCAGGATGGAAGTTTGCCTTGGAGGGGGGGAACAGATCTTGACTTCAGTCCCATCACCCAAACAAAACACTTTGCCACACTCTAGTAAGGTGCACAGTCTACACATGGTTTTTTGACTTCAGTATTTCCATTTGTTTTTTACAGTATGATAGCAGTCACCTATGCCGGAAGGTACAGCCCCTTACCATTATATATGTACTCATTTTTGGTAGGAGCTGAGAAAGGACTGCATGTGACGCAAACCATTTCCAAAAACAGTTCAGAAGGACAACTGGCAGAGCAGCCAGCCACAGAGCACTGGATCAACTGGTCACGGTCAGCAGTATCTCTGGAAATAAGTGCAACATCCTCTGAGACCCCTGGGATAACATACTCCGCATTGGACTGCACTGCCTGCTTTTAACATCTAGATTATAAAGTGTGAGACTGACTGTCCCTGAACGCTTCATCCAATGCTTATTGCCACAGGGCTGTAATTAATTCATGACTGGGGCTTTTTGGTCTTTATTCTTGTAACACGAACAGCTTTCTGCTACCTTCCTTTTCGATGACCTTTCAGTCTTGTACATCTTATTCACGCACCTTCTAACACTGCCAGGACATGGCAATGCTGCCTTCACACGAAAAAAACCTATCCTCCCTCCAAAATTTGTCTAAAACCATTTGCAGATTCAAGGCTTTTGAATCTGTGCCTTTCTGGATGCCCACCTTGGCAAACCAAAGCAAGAACCTAAAAGGCCCTCAAGTACCAGCAGTTGCTGTAACATGGAACGGAGGTAAACCTAACAACACATCTAGAAAACTACATGCAATTCAATTCATCCATGTTGCATCCCACTCCCATATGGTAGTGTGAAAATAGAGAAAATGCAAGGCCTCTGTTCCTCTTTGGGTCCCAGCCATGCAGAAAGTGAGTAGTAACATCTGTCCCATTTGGAAGATTCAGCACCAGTTGCGTTGGCAGCTTGAAAGTAGCCCCTGGATGCGTCACTCCATGAGGCTGCAGATTTACCATCTGGGGTGTCTCCTTCTCAGTGCCACACACAGGGGTTTTTAAACTCTTGTTTCCTGTTAAACATCATCCACTTCTGTCTGCTGTGAACAACAGTTGATATAAACGCCTCATGAACACCTCTCCCCAAGTTCCTGTAGAGTTGCTTTCTTCCTAACTTTAAAGACAGGAACAAAACATAATATACATTCCACTTCCAAACTGGATTCCTCAGAGGAAAGAATCCCAGCCCATCTGCCACACACATACACACTTTTTTTTTTTTTTTTTAAATTTAATTCATGTGCAAAATAAGGCTTGTATGTACAAAATAAAAAGGACCCTACAGACAAATAGTGCCCTCTCTTTCCTGGCTAAACTCTTACAAGTCAGTGCTAATTATTGAGGTTACAACCCTTTAAGTAAAGCTAGAATAAATGTTCCAAGCAGCTGAACCTCAGCAGTTACCTTCCTAAACTGATGAATCATCAGGTCAGCTCAGCCTCTTTCAATTTAGAAAGTAATTTGTACAAAGCCTGAAATTTAAGCGACACAGAATTATTTTGTACTGAATAATACACTCTCAGATGTAACACACTCTAGTAAGTTATAAAGACACAATGACAGATACGCAAAACATCATGGTGAATCAAGATGACCCAACTGTAACTTTTCAAGTTTTGAGGACAGTATAAACACTGGTTGGTGGAGGTTTCTATGATTTCAGAATGCAAATATAGGTTTTGTTTGTTTGTTTGACTATATTTTAATTCTTCTGATACTCAATTCCCAACCAGGTGAGACATTTCTAGCATTAGAGCCTCAACTGAAATAGCAAAGACATAAGAAAGATACCAACACCCACACCCAATACCCCCCATAAGCAAAGGTCTCCACCAGAAAGTTCACCAAAGGGAATTCTGAAAGGGGAATAAATAGCAAACAAACCTGGGTGAGGAATAGGAAGGATGGCTAAGCATTGGCCAGGATATTTTCCGTCTCCTGTGCAAGCACACAAACCTCCTTGAAGAACATAATTTAGGTATTCACTTGATCTACCTTTTGGTGCCTGAATCAGTATGAAAGTCCTGGCTAATCCCTCTAGGTAGGAAAGCACTAGCAGTTAATTGCACAAGTCTAAGCAAGCTGTTTATGTTTTTCTTAAGCTTATGCAGAGAAGTGGGTATGTCCAGAGGGAAATTCATCACCTCTTAAGCAAGGGGTCTAAAACACTTTGGAGAACCTGAAGGAGACTCTGTGTCTCCTCTGGTTGCAGAGAAGCTCAATTCCCCGTTAGTGAAGTGGAGCTACAAGCACCTCAGCATCTCACAAAGTGTTTTTAGGAAAAGCACAGTGGAGAATTGTACAGCATCCAGGTACTAACCGTAGCAGAGAGCGTAAGTGTGTCCCAGATAGTTGGTATGATCTAGCTTTGCACTGCTTGATTTGTTTCCCCTCCAGACACCTGAAGCAGATAAGTAACGCACATGCACTCTTCACATTGCTCTAAGCCTACCATCTAAGCTGATGATAAAGAACTGAAAAACTAAGCAAGATCATAAAATATAGGTCTTGGGATGAACACTGTGGTCCCTGAGTGCAGCCAAGAGATGACAATGCACCTAAAGAGAGAGGAAATCCATCAAAACCACGCACTGGACAGCCTGTTGATTCCCATCTTGGCCAATTACCATGGTCACTTCGCTGGCCATTCTATGGCTTCTACACGTACCCAACGGATCAGAGATTTTCTTCTTTTTCATAAGGAGTTTGAGTCTTGCACGTGGGAAACACTATGCATAGAAAGATATTATTAAATGGAATGCAAACTGCTCTTTGCCCTGTATTAAAAGGCTTGTTAATATTATAGAAATAATTGCAAAATAGATAAAGCACTTCTTTGCAGGAACTCATACCATTTTACAACCGTTCCTGTTTTAATGCAAGTAATGTGTTTAAATCCAGCCAGTATCATCTAATCTATACTGCCAAAACACACAAATCCTATCCTAAAATCTGCACAAAAGTAAAATTACTGTATGGCAGATCTGTAAATTTTAGTGGATTTTGAAAGAAAATGTTAGTTTTACTAAAACCAAAATTTCACCCCAATTCTAAGACGTCGTGTGTGCAGGAGAGAAGAAATTCTCAGGAAACAGAATTGTAGAATTAGATGTTTTTAAACGTTCATGTTGTGTTACATAAAATTTGCAAAACAGCTGCAAAATGCGTTTAAATAAAAGCAAAGCCATCGTACAGTTGCAACAGAGCATTTTCACCCTCCTTCAGAATGAGGCTGTTTCAACATACTTATTTTTTCCTGTTTGTTTTGGTCACATTTTTTGTTATGCCTTGAGGCAGGATTTCTTTCAGAACAAACTTTCTGTGGGTATTTTCTCAAGATGCAACATTTAGACCTATTGATTATTTTCCTTTGTAAATGTTTATGCTCTGACTTCCATCACATTTGAATTCAGGTATTTTTGTCAACTGCTAAACAATTTATTCAGAAAAACTATTTGTGTACTGCATTTCATCACACTGGTTTTATCCATCACAAATTAAGAGGAAAATATTATAAAACCCAAGGTATTTAACCTCTCTCTCTCCAAGAACTAAATTCTGTCATCTTTTTCTTTTGAAGCCACAGTCAACTCCCCAAACTGATCCCTTCACTCAAGTTTTTCCAAATTTTAATTAAATGAATACAGTTTGAGGAAAAAGCTGAGTAGGTGGTGTGCTGTTTCTTTTCCCTGGGCACAGGTAAATTCCTAATAGACCAGAGCGTAGTCCAGTGCCGAAGACAGACAGAACTGGTTCCCTTCCTTTGACCTGCCCAGAATGACAAGGTGAAAAAGACAATTTGTACTGACTGTTGGCAGATCACTTAGTTGTCCTTTGTGGGTTCGATGTAGCCTATAGCTCTTAGTTTAAGAGCAGTGCTCTGAAGCAGAGAAGATTACAAACCATATGAAAATGCTCCCAACTGGTCTGGTTTTGCAGCTAGCTATTAAAGATGGTCACCAGCTTTACTGACAAGCATTTGTGCAAAACCGTTGTTTGAATTCCCATGCTCACCACATAACAGGCCAGCACTGAATAGGTGCTTATTCAGACAGGACGTGCGCTTCAGTGACAGACAGAGCTCGCTCAGTCACCTACCCACAGTGCATTTCATTCACAGTCTACAAGAACAGCAGTCAATTTAACCAGGGTTTTCCTCA
>VYZW01030384.1:771-13497 GCA_013401315.1 Balaeniceps rex | reverse complement strand
CTGCTCCATACAGAAGCGTACCAATAGCTGGGAACCACAGTAGTAAAGTGGTAAAGCCACAAATATTGATAAATAGAATGTTACATAATATATTTCACAAATAATATAAATGAAAATATTTGTGAGAAAGACACATTTGTGAAAATGTGCATATCTCATATGTAGCTGTGAAAAAGCCATTGTGATCTAGTCACAAAATACCCTGCTCTAACACCTTTTCAATCAGTTGCATGCTTTTGCTTACAAAGAGGAAACCCTGCAGGATAGGGATTCACATTTATTCATCTTATTTGTACTCTTACCCACAGAGTAAATTAGAACTTTGTTACCACCAGAACTGTGATATTGTTTGAAATTCAGATCTAACGCGACTCCAGTCTTAAGAGTCGTATCAGTCAGATACAGTCCTGGCCTGCCCCAAGTTGTGAGAAACCAGAGAAATAATGATTTCTACAGATATAAGAGGTGGCACCATGTTTAAGGGTGCTGTGTGATACCAGGACATGCTATACTTCTACTAATTCCCCTTTTTCTGGAGGGGACAGATAACCACAAAATGTCTGTAGCACTTCTCAGAAGAGTTGGGTGGTAATGTCATTTCTTCAGACTTCACGCACATTAATGGACCTCTATCAAAGTTTCAAGTGGTAGCATCATTCTCTATTTCCAACCTATAAATCATTGTGTAAATGTTGCCAAGTCAAACCAAATTCCACAGAAGATCTGCTACCTGAAGTGACTGTATGGGAAATCTTATATTTTGAGCTCCTACTGGTATGAAACATGCTACATTAAAAATTATCATCACTCTGATGACCAATAATCATCCATTTATCTTAGGTGTAATTCTCCCTCTCTTTGATAGCTAAAACCAACAACCATTTTAACTGCCTCACTTCAAATGACTTACCTGTTTGACCAAAAGACTCAGTTTTAAACACTGATGTACTCTCCAGACTTACAGAATCAATATGCCAGTGTAATTGCTGGACACCCATACCGTTTCTCAAGCAATCTTTATAACAGGCGAAGTCAGCTAAAAAAGAACAGTTGCTACAGATAAATCATACCTTTTACTCAGTACAAATGTTTTGAATGTTTTTAATGCAACGATAAACTGAAAAAATGGTGGCAAAGCAAAACCACAATGTTAACATTTGACTTTCATAAGCATTCAGAATTTTATCATTAGTTAATGTGGAGGTTTTTTTGCAGGCAGACAGTTTTACTTTGTATACCTTGTTGCATAAAACTATCATTAACAAGATATATTACCTAATTATGCTGGTCTGTTCTACTTCTGAGTAGGATTGCAGCTATAAATTGCACACAGTCTATGCACTGTGTGCAGAGGCTTCTGACAGAATCCCATGACCATGAAGAACAGAATATGGAGAGATAGTGTCATTCCATTTGACAAACTGACTGGTATCACTGTCAGCATAATAGTCCCAGATCTGCAGCAGAAGAGAACAACATTGATTGTCAACATCAAAAGGGTCAAGATAAATTAAATATTTATGGCTCTGGGCTATGTTGACAGCTCTTGATGTGTTCTCAAAGCTGATCACTCCAAGCTGATACATTTCTTCTGAAAGTTGGCCCACTAAATCTGCAGTGGTTTCTGACATTTATGTATTTATTTCCTGTGCTACTGACAGCCTTGCATTGCAATGAACCAGGAGGGCACATCGGAAAACTCTCCACTTTCCCCTGTTTTCCTCAGCCATAACCATGCATTCCTTTCCATAAGGGAGGTAAAATTATTAGCTTCAGGAAAAACATAGTAAACCAGCAATGGTTACACAGAAAAAAAGAGATGGCTTTTTACATATAACAGAAGTTATGTACATCTACTTTTTCCAAAGTGGATGAAAATTCATGGAAAAACCTCACTGTCCCAAAATTCAGGGTTGTTGGGGTTTTTCCCCCCCAAGTGATAAAATTAATTTCAACTGAGACTAACCCCAGGCCCAAGGCTAAGTTTGTGCATTCCCAAAGACTGCAAAAGCGCTAATATTATTCCAATATTTAATAGGTGCAGGTGAATGGAATGATTAACATAGCAATCATGCAACACAAAACAAAGCCAGGAACATAATAAATGCGAGCAAAAATTATTTTCTGGAGACTAGCTTTTGTTTAACAAACCTGATTTTGTCTTTCAGTTGATTACAAGTTAGGTCAATAGCGCAAATTTCTTAGATTCGTATAATACCTCTAAATTAGCACCTGAGAATACAGCCATGACTAAAGTACACATTAAATGGATTAAAAATATCTACCTAGCTTCAAAAAATAGACATTAATGGGGACTTGACATCTAAGGCACCATTATTAGCAAATTCCCAAAAGGATTGGGATTAAACCCTTTGCAAAGGAATGCTTCCATCAATGAGAAGTAACTAAAGCAAACTGAGCAGAGGGAATTGGTATTACAAATACTTGCAGACAGATAAATGAGGAAAAGATAAGAGTAGTGGCAAAAATCAGAGCCACTTGGGAAACAGGACCCATTAGAACAAAATAGGTTTTAAATCAAAACTTACAAAAATGTTCATTCTGGGAAAAATCCTAAAATTTCTGAATGGAAAGGCATACAAATCATCCAAACCCATCTTCCTACTGAGATCTAAGCCATCCAGACAGATATTTATCTAACTTTTTCTTGAAAATCTCTAATGATTGAGATTGCACAGGCCTGGCAAGTAAATCTAGTCTCCCATTTTCCTTCATAACTTGAAAAGTTTCCCCTCACATCTAGACAAAAACATCCTCAACTGCAATTTCAGATCACATTTACTTCTTAACCAGTCCCCAGTGGGCATAAAGAATGAGGCATGCTTTGTCCTTGCAACACCCTCTTACAACAGCAGCCTGCAATAATCTGTTAGCCCACCTCCCATCAGTTGTCTTTTCATGAAAAAGAATTTGTTCAGTTTTTCTTCCGTGGTCCTGTTTTCAAGACTAAGGAATGATACTCAGGAAAATAGTAATGGAAAAAGAAAGTAGGACTTGTGGTAAAGAAGTGACACCATGAGCTCCAAGCACAGTTCTGTAGCAAAGACTTGATCCATTTGTTGAAAATGTTAAAAGGAGAGTAGGTAAGACTGCCGCTGTCTATAGCTTTAGTTTCCACATTTAAAAGGAGGATACCGACATAAAGGTATTTGGAAATAGAAAATTCACCTCTTTCTTGGTAATCCGTTTCACTGTTAAAGACACTTGCTTTATTTCTAATTTGAATTAATCTGGTTTCACTTTCCAGCAACTGCTTCTCATTCTGTCTTTCTGTCGTGGTTTAACCCCAGCCGGCAACTAAGCCCCACACAGCCGCTCGCTCACTCCCCCCAGTGGGATGGGGGAGAGAATCGGAAGAGTAAAGGTGAGAAAACTCGTGGGTTGAGATAAAGACAGTTTAATAGGTAAAGCAAAAGCCACGCACAGAGGCAAAGCAAAACAAGGAATTCATTCACCGCTTCCCATCGGCAAGCAGGTGTTCAGCCATCTCCAGGAAAGCAGGGCTCCAGCACGCGCAATGGTTACTGGGGAAGACACATGCCATAACTCCAAACGTGTCCCCCCCTTCCTCCTTCTTCCCACAGTTTTTAATTGCTGAGCATGACGTCATATGATATGGAATATCCCTTTGGTCAGTTGGGGTCAGCTGTCCCAGCTGTGTCCCCTCCCAGCTTCTTGTGCTGGGTGAGAAGCAGAAAAGGCCTTGACTCTGTGTAAGCACTGCTCAGCAACAACAAAAACAACCCTGTATTATCAACACTGGTTTCAGCACAAATCCAAAATATAGCCCCATACCAGCTACTGCGAAGAAAATTAACTCTACCTCAGCCAAAACCAGCACACTTTCTCAGCTAGATTAAAATGCCCTTTAGTACCTTGTATTTTCTCCCCATGAAAATACTTTACTCATCTTAGTAACCCTTCTACCATTCAAAGGAAACTGTTTCGTGAGGATGTAGTAAATTCCTATGGCTCCCCTTCTGCATCCATAGCACTCTGGCTAACTTCTCACCACTTGTATAAACAGGTGCAACAGATTCCTCAGCTTTTACACACACTACAAGACCCAAACTCCAATGTCAAAATCACACTCCTTCCAACTGAGCTGGTCAAGAGTTTGACTGACAGTCAATAGACTGTCGGCCTTTTCTCCTTCGTTCACCTCTTTTTTTCAGCCAGCTCTGCTTAGAGAGGCATGAGACTGCCCATCCTGCTCTCACTCCTCTTGCAACTTAGCCCTCAACTCCAGTTGTACCTTGATTCTCCTCCTCTTCTCATCTTTTTATATTTGATCATTCATCTTATCACTTACCCTTATTCTCTCTCCCCCTTCCTTTTTCTACCTTTTTTCACCACTGCTTTCTCTTTGCTCAATACCCTGTCTCTGTTCTGATCTTTGCATTCACCTCTCCTCCTCCTTTTCACTGCTGTTATGTGAATACCTTCTGGCTGACACATTCCTTCCTTTCTCCCAGCATTACCATCTCTCCCTTTCACTTCAATTCAATCCAAGTCACAGTAAAGGAGAACAGAAAAACCTTGCCTGGTTCCAAAACATATTTTCAAGCTCAAGAAGTCTGTCACACTTAGTTTTACACTATACATTTAATGGATGACTTAGACCAATAACAAAAAAGGAGCACGGCAAAGAACATACACCATGAATATTTGTGCAGCCTAAGTACTACCTATCTCCATGAACATCAACAGCTAAGTGCTGAGGGCATTCCCAGGGACAAGCTGGAAGCCCAAATTCTAGTCCAGCAGGCAATCACATGGAGCTGGGCTTTGAGTCTGGGTCTCCGTCACCTGCAGTGGCATTTCTCTTATCTCCTTTGGGAAGCAGTTTTAACCTCACCTGCCCACTCAGTTTCCCTCTCCATCTCCTCAGTGATATTTTAATTCATGCACATAAGCTTGTGCATAAAAAGACTGACCTGAAGTTACCTGCATTTGCCAACTGAAAATGCTTAAGCAAAGTTTCCCCACCAGTTCCTCCAGTGGAGGAATTAATAATAACGCTATGTTTCGTTGTCTGATCTGCATACAGAAGAAAGCATTTTCTTTAGAAAACAAAATGCAAGATTACTAGGTAACAGTTAATTTCCTAATTAAGTGCACAATATCTTCATTTTTTTCCTTTACATTACTGAAAATAAGGTTAGGGCGGAGAAATGCTTTTCTGCATTAATGACATCTGGTACCAGCAATTTGCAGTTATTTTGACTGGTACAGTACTTAAATTACTAACAACACATAAAACTCAGTGAGCTAATAGCATTCTGTGGCAGCAAGAAACACACTTTGTCAAGATTATATTTCCACAGGACCAGATTAATTTAATTACAATTAATATTTTTTTAGTAAATGGCACCAACAGACATGCATGGCAAATAATTTGCGTATAAATTACTCCCACTCCTGCTCTAGATGTTATCAGCTCCAAAAAGCCACTTACAACTATGTGAATTCACTGTCACTCTCAATCATTGTATATGAAAACGTGGGCAAAATTTTGTTGAAATAATATACATCTCTTGCAAATACCATGTGTCTGATACTTCCTCAAAGGCTGCAAGCTGGGGCAGAAAGAAAGCAGCATTTGCTGTAACAAATGTCAATGTTCATTCTTGGCAAGACATCCCTTCCTCAGATAAGCATTTTTAAGAAATATCATCAATCTACATTATCAGAAACAGCATCCACATGAAAGTATTTTCTTAAGAGTTCTTTGGAAAAAACAGAAAATATTCATGGGTTAGTTGTAGAAACACCTAGAGATGCGGGCCCTCATTGAAAATGAGCACCTGCACTGGCAGCAGAGATTAACAGCAGTGGCTGTCTCGGGATTTGCAGTCTGTGGCTGGGATCTCCCCCCAGCCACTGCCCATTGCCCAGGGGCTCCACCTAAGCTCAAGACCAGGCCTTCAGGCCCAGACCAAGCTGTGTCATATCTGTGCCTGTCCCCAACTCTGTCCCTGAGTTCATGTTTGGATTTGCAGGATTGACCTCAGACCCAGTTGTTGCCTTCACTTTCCAGCTCTGCTCATCCAGCCCAGGTGCTGTGGGGCTCTGCCCCACCAGCATGGTGGCCGTTGCCCACCCTGTGCTGTCACCACCCTTGGCTACTGGCTTGCCCTGTTCTTGCTGCTCCCTGACATAGGAACACTTTTTCCACAGTTTAGACATGCAAAAGAACACTCTCCCATGGGGGGTCCCGTGTGAGAAGTCAGCTCACCTTGCAGGCTTTTGCTCAAAGAGCGTTTTAACCAATTAACTTCATGCAGGAACACAGTATGTTTGAGTCCTTTTATTCAAATCCGGTTAAGAGATGTTAAAGAAATAGACTGAGAGGGGCAAAAAGGGCAGATAGACACATACATACCACATGACTGTACAAGCCTTCAAAGAAGTAATCTCATATGTAATTTGTGTGTCCTTTTCCTATTCTCCATCTTTTTTCCATTATGTTTTAAACAAGGGAAACTCCTTTTCCTACCTCCACCCTGCCTGAAGTGGCTAAGTTCAGATCGGCAAATTATCTCTGGTCTAAGCTTGTTTTAAATATCTAAATTAGCACTTTAAAGGCTCCAGCAGGTGAACTGACAATACCTCATGACAGCTCTTTCCTGCTATCATGCCAAATTTTTGTATTATTAATGCTGCAGACACCTCCACTTCAAAGAATTCTATGATGCTTCAAGGAGCAGTCTCATGTATACACCTGAAATACTTTCATGATGCTTTATATACAGTTCAGCAACATTAACTGGAAAGTGCTTTCTAACGTTTGGGTCACAGTCATTTGGCATTCAGATTTCAACAGAAAACAAAATTTATACCACATATAAAATTGCTAGTTAGATTCCATCATCAGGCCTGTTCTTTGAGGTAGTTATGCAAAGCAGAATCAGGAAAAAAGCTCAAGAGAGAACAATGTGAACAAAATTCAGCCAGGTAACAAGCACAGTGCTTCCTGAGTTGTATTTTGCATTCATAGAAGCAGCACAGGCTATCAGTGAAGAACGTCCATAATCGGAAGTTATCAGTATTACCACCATGTAGCAGAAGTAAAAATTCAACCCTAGCACAACCAAGCAACCTATCTGGAAGGAAAAAAAAAAAGGGGGGGGCGGGGGGGAGGGCATTAGAGACTATTCAGTTTTTCCTGGGAACTCAAGTGCATAACCTAACAGGGATTTTTAGGGTTTGGATATAGGATTTTAATACGGAAAATAAGAGTTACATATGATAAAGCTGGATGAATTCCTATGATCCCTTATTCAAAAGAGATTCATAATAACCTCTCATATCCCGTGTTTTACTCTTATGTGGAAACATTCAAGAAGATAAATGCTTGGAGAGCATAATCTCTTCTTGTAGAAGTTACTCAGTGATTCACAGGAAGCAAAGTTGGAGATTAACATATGATGAACACAATTATCTTCAACTTCTCCAGCATTTCTGTAATCTAAGATCATTCATTTCATACTCAAATGCCCAACTGTTGTGATATCACATTATTA
Organism: Balaeniceps rex; assembly: GCA_013401315.1. Taxonomy (NCBI): domain Eukaryota; kingdom Metazoa; phylum Chordata; class Aves; order Pelecaniformes; family Balaenicipitidae; genus Balaeniceps; species Balaeniceps rex. Next base: position 5,950 of record VYZW01030384.1, on the reverse strand, counting down.
AGAATATTTTGCCAACAGAAAATCATGAGAGGAAATCAGAGTTCCTCTGAGGAACTCAAATTTAGGCACCTAATTTAATGATGCACCCTTCAAAGCTGTAGAGAACAAAGGTTTCCCCTCACTTGGAAACACAGAATGCAATAAATAACAATGAGTTCTAGCCCTTAGCGCTGTTTTTATTATCAGTAGAGACCCACTCCCTTACAGTGAAAGGCAAGTTTTAACAAAATGCAAAAAAGAACAAACTGGCCTGGTTTTCCCCACCAAACTAGCAGCACAGGCAGCAGGAAAGTGTCCTCTGAATGGAAACATTTGGTTCTCTCCTCTAAGCCCCCATACTACACAGCTCTCTCTCCACTTTGGTTAGAGAAGGAAAATGGAGAAAAATAAAATTTTGAATTTTGGAAATATTTTGTAACATTTGCCCCTCTCTGCTTACATCTGAGATTCTGATGAATACTTTCAGCAATTTCTCTTCAAGCTTCAACTCCACCACTGCCTGATCACTTAACCCACTTCTTTTTTTTCCTATGCATAAGAGATTAGTAAATATCAGTATTTCTTTAAAGCTCCTTCAGAAATTTGTGAGTACTTGTTCAATAAACTGAGATTACAATCCATTTAATATTTTAACAGAAACAAATTCAGCCTAACAAATTGAGACCAGAATACACCTATGTTGTGCTTCAACTACTCCTCCTAGTAAGGTAGTCCACATTTGCTATAGCACAAATTTACTCAACTCAAACACTTCCTGCAGGTAAGCCTCCTACTACCTACAGATTAATACTAGCCTTCTCCTTTGCAGCTCAGTGTTCTCTGTCATGAGTAGCAGTCAATAAGCTCCAGTGCACACAAAATGCACCTTATTACCAGGTCCTCAGTTGAATCAAGCCAAAAGCAACACTGATGTCACAGAAACACATGCATCCTGTCTAAAACATTACCACTGACAAGGTAGGTTCTCTCCAGGCTAAAGCAGGCATAGAATTAACTTGCTCCGACCCTCACATGTGTAGTATCAGGGCACATACAGGTTACAGTACACAAATTACAGTCCTCGCTGAAGAGTTTTAAACTAACAAAAAAAAAAAAAAAAAAAAAATAATCGACATTCAACATAGATTAGACTATAAATACATTTTCATATGAGATTTAAAACAAGCATTCCACTCCTTTACAGCCATGTGTTACAGTTTCTGTGGGCTAGGAAGCACAATGCTTATCACAATAGCTGTGAAACACTGGAAGAATTGATGCTCTACAATAGTGATGTGCACCATTGATGTTCCACATGTTGTCCAGAAAAACTACCTGGGGGACAATGCTTTTCCTTTTTGTGTATTTTGCATTACCAGCAAGAAGCTGAAATAGAGCTCATCCACACTAACTCAACCAGGCTCTCAGGTTGAATACTAGCAAAAGGCTGCAGTGACCTAACAACAGGGAGCTGCTACTGCTCCCTGCAGTTTTCTGTCTCCCTCTTCCCTCACTCAGTTTTAGCCATGCAGTCCCACTCCCTCCCTTTTGGGCTGGCTCACTGAGAGATTAGACAGGTGCCAGAGCCAGCTGTCTAACCCAGCAGAAAACAAACTTGTTTCTGCTGAGCTTTCTCCCATTTTAAACAGGCTGACTTGGTTGACGGAGGATCTGACAGGAGCATGCACATAGGAGAGAGACTGAGTGGGACCACCACTTTCAGTGGTGAATTAACTCAGCCCATCCTTGGGAACCTCACCCTGGCTTGACACCTTATTACATACTCGCAGTTCAGCCAAAATAGATATTGATGTTTAGGCACATGAAAAAATCTGATGCCCACACACAATAACAAATAAAAGCTAAGCATATACTGACAGGTTACAGCTATGCACATAACCCCTCTGCAGAATTAGGTGAAAATTAGAAGGTAAGAGCTTGTTAAATGAAAAAAAAAAGAAAAAAAGAAAAAACCATATTTTATTTATAATACTTCTTATTTCTAATAATTACATTACCTCTAGCACCTGAACAACACTTTTAATAACATTCTTGGAGGGAGTCGGGGGGTGGGGTGGGGTGGTGCAGGATAGGACCAAACCGNGGTGGAAGAAAAAGAACAAAACAAAAAAAAAAAAAAAAAAAAAAAAAAAAAAAAAACAAAAACTTTCTACAGAAGTTAAAGACTACCTATTGAAAAACACTGGCCACATCAGAAATTATAACAGCAAGTTGCTTCTGTACAAAGATTTTTACATGTAAACAATTCAGTCACATTGTAAAAGCATTGTTTTTCTCTTATAAATACGCACACAAATTATTCATATTCTTACATAACAGCCAGCTCAATGCATTCACATCGCAGCCTGCCAAGATGGCTCACTTTTACAAAGATATAGAACAAGAGAGAACAATAGTACATAATTGCTTTACAAATGGCTTTATAGAGTAATTGTATCACTAGGCCTGAGTGGTTCCAGCTTCCAAGTGTTCTGCCACTAATCTTTTGAATACATTTTTGTTAGGAACTAAGTGGATGTCACTGGAGAAAAAACTTTCATAGTGGACAGCATATGACTTTACTCCAGTTCCACACAGCTTGTTGAAAAGGAGCTATTTCCTACCCCCATTGCCCTTGAGATAGCCAAAGGAGGAACACCTGACAGCTGCTTCTGTGTACCAGCTTCATAGTAACTGTGCTCCCAAGGCTTTATACCTTGAATTTTATCTGCCTTGATGCAGTCATTTGTGGGCAGAGGACTCCCTAACAATCTGCCTACCAACCAAGACTGAGATCAGTCTCAAAAGGTCAATAGAATGCAGGGACCAAAACTTTACAGATCCGGATGTACTCTAGGTCCATCACTGGATAGATTCCATAGACTCTGCAGTCATCCCTGCAAGAATGCATGCCCGCATCTCCCTACGTGTCCAGTTCTCCCTTTCACTTCAACTCTGCGTAAGATCATCTGCAACTGTGTTAGCACATATCAGAGGTTATAATAAACACATCTGCAGCTACTGTGACCATCTGCTACCTGCTAGTCAACTACAACACTCAGTAAAACACATCTGATCAGTCAAGGAGAGCAGATATGAAATCAGTTCAACACCTGCTCCCTCTTAAAACATTTACTTCTGCAAGACCATTTTTTTCCCCTAACACTACTAGGTATGTGTACTACTTCTGAACATTATCTTTTCAGCTTGATATTTTGAATGAAAGTCCCGTTTAGCTCGCAGGGACAGATCTAGACCTGCTAACGCTACTTCTGACTTACAATACACTCCAGTTTCCTTTGCTTCCATTTCTTCCCACACATGAAACCCCTTAGCTAATATCTCTACAGGTTACACTTTTTTATAGCATGTAGGCAGGACAAGAATAAACACCTTATTATTAATGTAGGTGCTGTTACTGTGTACAATTACACAGGCTAGTCATGCCAGCACTGAAAGCAAAAAGCTCAAATTCCCTTGCAATTATTCAGTGCACAGGCAAGAACGTCTTCAGATTCCACTTCTGTCTCCTGAAGCCATCTTTGCCAGAGAGATCGCAGTTGCTACCTTATTTCAACACAAGAACCATATTAATCAGGTGCAGCTCACCATGATATAAACAGCCAAATTTAATAAGCTACATTTTATAATCCCCTACTAAAAATTATAAGCTATACACTGCTCAGGAATTTTTTGCTTTAATAAGAAGAGAGCAAGCATCATTTGCATACAAATAATTTCTGGAGTGAATACAGATATCACAGAACCACAGAATAGTCAAGGGTGAAAGGGACCTCTAGAGATCATCTAGTCCCACCGTCTGCTCAAGGAGGGTCAGTAGAGCAGGTTGCCGAGGACCCTGTCCAGTCAGGCTTTGACTATCTCCAAGGACACATCTTTGTGTCTATTGCACTGGGGACCTCAGAACTGGACATAGCACTCTCACCAGTGCTGTGTAGACAGGAAGGATCATCTCTCTCATCCTGCTGGCTACACTCTTCCTAATGCAGTCCAGGACACACTGGCTGCCTTTGCTGGCTCATGCTCAACTTCTGGTTCACAAGGACCCCCTAAGGCCTTTTCTGCCAAGCTGTTTCCCTGCCCATCAGTCCTCAGTCTATGTGATACATGGGGTTGTCTCTTCCCAGTTGCAGGACTTTGCCCTTACCTTCTGAATTTCATGAGGTTCCCATTGGCCCATTTCTCCAGTTTGTCAACATCTCTCTGAACGGCAACGCAACCATGTGGTGGATCAACCATTCCTCCCAGTTTTATATGTTCTGAAAACTTGCTGAGTGTGCACTCTGTCCCATCATCTATGTCACTAATAAAGATGTTAAAACAGTATTGCCCCAGTAGCACCCCTCTGTGGTATGTCAGTAACATACCCGAGGCGAAAATCACACATCTGTTAAACAGCATTCCCACTAGGTTACACGGTTTCTGTTGTAGCTGACTTACTGGTCTGAGTAAGTAGTGAAGGGTTTTATTCGGGTTTTTTTCCTCTAAGTAACTGTGGGGGTTAAATTGTGGTTTTAAAAAAAAGAGTGAAGGAACAAGGAATNGTCCCATCATCTATGTCACTAATAAAGATGTTAAAACAGTATTGCCACAGTAGCACCGGACTCTGCTTCCACCTCTTGTATGCCTTTTATGTTTGAGTTTGGTCAGGAGCTCCATGTTAATCCATGCAGGCCTCCTGTCACCTGTGCTCAATTTCATGCTCATCCAGTTGGCCCACTCTTGAGCTTGGAGGAGATAATCCTTGAAAAATAACCAAGCAGGTCCACAAACAGGACAAAGTCTGCTCTCCTGAAGCCCACGGTTGCAATCCTACTATTTGCCTTGTTTCTTTCCCTCGGGATCCTGAACTCCACCATCTCAAATTTTCTGTCTTCAAGGACACCCCCCAAACTTACATGCCCAAACAGTTCTTCCTTATTTAAGTATGAAGTTCAGCAGAGCACGTCTCCTTGTCAGCTCCTTGGATCATCTTTGTCAGGAATTTTTCAACAATGCACTTCAGAAACCACCTGCATTGCTTGTGCCCTTCCAGCAGATATTGGGGCAGTTAAAGTTCCCCATGAGGACCAGGGCCTGCGAACACAAGGCTTCTTCCAGTTGCCTGAAGAAGGCCTGACCTATTTCTTCTTCCTAATCAGACAGTCCATGGCAGACACCCACCACACTACTGCATGTG
>VYZW01030377.1:2502-29017 GCA_013401315.1 Balaeniceps rex | reverse complement strand
AATGCTTCATGATGGATGTAATCCTGCAAGTTGGTACAATATAGTTGCTTATGATATCAATTAATGTAAAAGAAAGAATAATTTAGGTAGATAGTAAAGGCAAAAGACAACTCTGAAGTTTCTGAATGTCTGTCTATACAACTCTCTATCTCAAAAGTCTACTTCTGAAGGAAACTTGTCAATTTCTCGTTATCTAAGTTTCAGCAAATGTTTATAATTCCATTGAATTGTAGCTTGAGTTTTACCACCATTACCTGAATTCATTTTGTTTGGTAGAAATTCATAAATAATGTTACAGTATTCTTAAATGTGATGGGTCTATTTATGTGTTTCTAGAAGATTCATAGGAGGACAGGTAGATTAGAAAAAGGAAGGATTGGGCACAGGGAAACATTCTGGTTTGGGTCAAAGGCTACCCATTTCTCCATGTCCTGCATGATACGATTGGTGCATCGGTACTTTAGTAGCCATAATTTGTTTAGTGATGAATGTAAGAACAACTATAAGACAACAGATGGTGCCCCTATTCGTCTGGATTTTCTTCCTACCAAGATTTTGTTTATCTCTTGCAGCAGCTTCTGTTGCTCATCTCCTTTCCATCTTGAATCACTGAATCATATTCAAAAACTCTAAAACTTATGTTATATTTAATTCAGGATACTATATAGAAACATGGTTAGTACAAAAGCAAAAAAAAAAACAAAACAATCCCACAATTATTTCTGCAATCGATAAGTTTTTCTTATGGATTTACCTTAGTCATTTTAATATTTTCTTCAGCTACTGAATTCTAAGTTACTTCAAGATTAAATGACTAAAATTACTACTTGTATCTGTTGGCAGACAGTATGCAACTCCCAGCATCATTCATATCTTCACCTGGTTTTGCCTGCTGTTTCAAAACTTTATGTTCAACTGGATTACAAATGTACCTTAAATGGAAATGTTAAAAACGTCCTAGTTCAAAAGAACAGCTCTGAACTCTGATTATTTAAAAATCTCCTCAGTCTCCTAAAAATCAAGAACATATGGTCTTGATTATTTTTGTTAAAAATGAGTTTAATTTAATGAGTCAATGAAATTATAGATTTCTTTTTCTGGCAGCTGGCCCTCTTAAAATTCAAGGTCAATGCACAGCATTGATGTAATTGTACAGCCAAGTAGTCCATGTTCTACAGGTGTCAGTCATGTTGAAAATAAACACACTAATTACGTATTTTTAATGTGTAGCAGAAATCATATTCAAAAGCAAGCTCAAAGAAAGCAAAGGCATAAGCATATTCAAAGTCACTTTTGGGATATAATTGAGCCATCAAGTCTTTCTACTTTGAGGAAATCACGTTTACCTTACTGTTACTGTGTGCATCTATCCAAATGCTGTGCTGTACCTTTTTGTTCATTAACTGCTTGACACTGTTAAGATTTAAATGATTGCTAAGGATTAATAACGCAGCATTCAGCTGGAATACTTTCAGGACATCAACAACATGACTCAGAACTCAAATCCCAAACCCTCCAAACGGCATTTAATTTGATAAATCCTGGGGTTATAGTGTGAAAGGAAAACTTTAATAGCACTAATACGATCAGAAGAAGGGAAAGAAACTAATACAGAGAAATGAGGAAACCAGGAAATCCANAAAAAAAAAAAAAAACAAACAAAACAACCAACTCAAACCCTGAGATTAAAGAAAAAAAATGTTTTTAAAAAAATCCAGCACTCCTAAAGGATGCAGCAGAGTTGCCCTGAGGTAGCTCTGCCACACTCAGAAGGAATTTATGTCGTATCAATGTCCTTGTAACGCAGGCCAGCTCTGTTATATGCCATATCCTTCCAATCGCATCAACAACACTGGCTTCTCAAGCAGCATAAATGGTGGGCAAACACACCACGTGAAATTAAAGCCAATGGCAAAATTGTATTATGGCCTAGATTTCACTCACCTGCATGTAAGGGAGATATCCATAATGAGAGAAAGTGTTTGTATCCTTTTCTCCTTTGTGCAAAATGGCCTTTCAATACTCATAAAAGTTTTGATAGATGAAATACATACTAGGATGTATCTCCGTAAAAAGTCTTTGACAGAACCAGAAGTGAGGTGCCCTTCTGGACTGATTTCAATAACTTATAGAATTATCTTCCAGAAAAAAACCCATAGGTCTCCTCTATTAGAGCATATTCTCTGACCTATTTTATATACAGTAGCACATAAATCCTTGCAAGCACACATGCCTGAAGAGATCTCATGTGGAAATAAAAACAAAAGAGAGTGATCTGGAACCAATAAAAAAAGAAAAATGTAAACTTGAAAGGAAAGGAGCTTTTCCTACAATGTTTCCTCTAAAGTAAATAAAACAAAAGTTGTTTTTTTTTCCCCTCAGCTGGTGAGTTACTTTTGTTTGTAAATAAGATGTCATTTTTAACTAGCAAAACATAAATACTGAATTTAATGATAACAGCTGTCATTTTCATCTGATATTTATCTTGCGAGGCATTCTGCTCACTACTATGGTTATCTATGCTTAGTTAAGATGTTTCTCATTCCTGCATTCTAAGTGCATAATGTCAGAAATGATCGATGAACATATTTTTCAGATTTGTTAATGAAAAAACCCTGTTTCTTATTTTGGGGGGGGGGCGGGTGTCAGCTCTTTCAGCCCACTGAGAGAGTTTAGGCTTTATTCTTACAGGCAATGCCCAGGATATTGACTATGTTCATCTCTTTCATCTGAGTGCCTTAGAGTGGGTGGACTGAGATTAGAATTTGGCTCTTCAATACTCTGTGCTAATAGAAGAGCACATTAAATAAAGTGGAACACTATTTTATTAGTTGTCCTTTGCTGCTCTTTCTACAGTTAAAATTTTGAGCAGAGACATATCCAGGTACGCTCTGATTATTCGCTTTGGGTTACTAGCTGAAGGATATGTAGTGTTTCTTCCTTCCCATAAGGCAGCTGATAGGGCAGAGGAATAGTACACTTGGGGTTTTGGCCTGAAAAGGAGTATGCCTGACATGCACGGCCAGCCCTGGGGAGCGAGACGTCCTTCCTGTCCTGACAGCTTAGACACTGTCTCTGTAACAAATGGAGAGTGACCATATAATGTACAGTAAAGACTTGGTATTGAATTTGGCTACAGCTTCCAAGGTACTCCACCATTACTAAAAAAAATTATATAATCTAATGTATATTTTATTAATATACCCTTTATTTGGAAACTGAGCTTTTCAAAGAAATTATATGCTTTAGTGAGCTTCAGAGCTATTTAGAGGTCTCAGGTGAACTGTGTGAATTATCTCTGTAGTAACCCACTGAGCCTTTCCCTTACAGAGAATCTTTGATCCCATCCAAATTTTTTTAACACTATGCAACCGTCTGAACTTCCAGAGTCCTACAATCTAATATGCACTAAATTCTCTGGGTAAAATTTTGTTGGGAAGGAGATGCCATTAAAAATCACAGCCTTTTCATATTTGTATGAGTTATATTCTTTTAGCTCTATCTATTTCACAATAGTTCATATTTTGATGAGGAAGTCTGGGATAATATTTGTATTTGGCAAAAATATCTGCTTTGCACTCTGCATCAAAACTGGAGACACTTCACAATGAAAGACTCCCATTTCACTCATTCTTATTTTTTGAGGTTTAGCCAAATGGTATTACCCTTTTCCAAACCACTGCAATGAGAGTTTATATTTTACGTACAGCCATAATTAGAACTGTCCCCAAAGTCTGGGCGTTTTTGTTGTTGATGGTGGGGTTTTGTGTGTTTTTTGTTTTGCTTTGCTTTGTTTTGCTTTGGTTTTAATTGGTATGACTCACCTTTCTGGGTGAAAGAATCATTGGCGTGCGTAGAGTCCCATAGCATCTATTTGACTCCCACAGAATGTCTTTCCTAAGATTTCTTAATGTGATATAAAATATCCTGGAGTTCTGACTCATGCGAAATGAATGGCTGCATCTGTTTTTATTATGTACTACAAGAAGTAAGTCCTTGTTGTCAAGCCAAGTGATGCAGGTGGGCTTGGCCTTCCACATTGTCTGTCACAGCAGACCCTGGAATTCACTGTATTTTGTGCCTGACTGTCTCCAAAGCAGTTTGAATACAAGCTAACATGTATGCAGCATGATTGATCAGAGGATTAGGATCGGTAGTAAAACAGCAAGTGAATCGACTTGGTAAAATATACGCACAGATGATACCACAGGTCTGAGCTTCGCTTTAATCTATCTGGAGCATCCACTACCATGGCGGTGTTACTAGATTTGCAAATGCCATCATTGAGATTATGACAGACCAGTTCTTCAAGCTCATTCTTACCTAGGCAGGACCAATCNGCTCCTAGGAAAATATCGAAGAGTTAAGAGATCTGCTATATATAATTAATTAATATCTTTTCTTTAGAATGTGCAAATTTTATTCATTAGCAACACAGCTCTGCATTCTGTATGTGCATACAGCATGCTTCTGTACCACATAAGGGGTTAGAGTGTAATTTTGTATTTCAAAGTAATTTAAGCAGAGTCACGGAATTTGGTAGTTTCACACTTACAAAGGCAGCTAACAGCCTCGCAAAAGAATCTCATAGGCTAAACAATTGATTTCTAACTTCTTCCTGAGCAGAGAACCTTCACTGCCTAGATCATGTACAATAAAACTGACATCTGAGGGTAGAGCGAAAATATACTCAGCTTTGCTAATCCCTTGGAGGCTTGTGAAATTACTGTCTGAAAACTATAATGAGAATGGGATAATTTGTGACATTTCCCTCTGCTGTTAGAAGGTATTGATTTTATGACATTTTCGTTTCTTGTTATGTATTATGAGCGTAAGACATCAGAATGTTAATGTCAGATGCATAGAATAAACAAGGATAGTGCCAGGTAGTACTTTATTTCAATTATTTTTCAGTTTTATGCTGTAGCTATTTTACCAAATCCCTGCAGGCTGTTAGCAGATAAACAATCATTCATAAGCTCTGAGAATTCAGAATTAGAGGAGGCAGCCCGTACATAAACTTATTTCTTCCATGAAGTCTACCAGCCAAGTAAGATGACTTATCCTCACCATGTTGAGTTTTGACCTCCCTTGGTTTACCTAAGACATTAAATTTTTCAGCTGCATTGTCTGTCTAATTTAGACTGTCAGTGCCTTGAGGTAGTTGTCATCTTCCTTCTGACATATGAGGGACCTGCTGAAAATACTAATGTGTTCACGATAGGTCCAATACTGTCACTTGTATTCAGCCCTGCTGCATCTTACTTGTCAGGTCTTCGTGAAGGGTAAGTTCCCTCTTCTAGTGGTAAAACCACCAAGCAGGGTTATGGAGAAGGCTATCTCATTGAGACTGTCTTGAAATTCTTCAAGTGTTGACCTCTTAGCTGTAGAATAATACAGTCCTGTAATTAGCTTTGCTTACAGCTGTGTCTGGGATCGCTAAAAAACATACCTGACTTTTGGTTTTCTGGAGAAATCTCTGTGTCTCTCTCCCCTCTGTTCTTAGCATATTCATCCCACTCTCTTCATCATACCACGCACGATCAATTCCACCCAACGATTGAGCAAGGGCTGCAGATTCAGAAGCTCTGGCAAAAGCTTGGGAGGTTGCACTGCATACTGCCAAAAAGAAACTGAATGAATGAAATGCCTGCAGAGAAATGTACTGTCCAGGCTGAACAACGGTAGCACAATTACATTCTAAGTAAATGTACGGCAATAGGATACTAATAATATATAAGGTGCTATTTTCTAGAATCATGTTTTTCCGGAAGAAGTCTGTGCATAAGAGAACCGTTTATGATATCTATGTAGCAAGAGATAGCTGCATTGTAAGCTGGTTAAAAAAATGTGGGTACTTGCAGTAATCCTGGCCAGAAGACTATCATACATTGAGGAGTTAGTGATCCACGTAACAGCTAACCCGTGCAGGCCCAGGCCCGTCCTGCACTGTGCTGCACATCCATCATGGCCGTCAGGCATGTGCTGTGCTGCACAAACCCCTTGGGCGCAGGGTAAGCTCAGCATGCTCACTGTAACGGAGGAACCTGCCCGCAGCTCCCACTCGGTACTGGAGATTACACCACCTGTGTGGCCTTGCCTTTAGCTAGCAGTGCAGCAAGAAGTTTTCATGAGAACATCATTTCTGTTTGACTATAGAAACGATAAATAGAGCTGTTGCCTTGTCAGATAATCCTGTAATAGCTTGAAACACTGAAAGGGGAGAATCTATGGACGGGGTCTGCATGGCATGTTGCACGTGGGTCAGAGTCCTGTTTGATGCTACACTGCTCGGGGCTCCCAGCACCTGAAGAGGTGTAAGATTATCTGTGCTATTCTCTTCTTACAGCGTTAGCTCTAATAAATAGCATTACAGAGTCCCCGTGCCTTTCTTACTGGCCTCACAACAAACCAGCACCTTCCAGTGCAAAACAATACTTAAACATAGGAGGGTATCTGTTACTAACTTAATGCTTAGCCCCAGAATCAAGCTTCGGCTGTAAATTTGGTCACCAGCATTGAAGAGAATACTAACACAGCTGCTGAACTATGGACTGACTGGTCCACTTGTTTCTTAATTCAGCCGCAAAGAGGAATAGGATTTCTGTTCATTCTTGAACAATGTCTGCGTGTGATCAGGCTCTGGTTACAAATATGGGCATGGAGCGGGGTGGAAAGGACAAATTATATCTTCAGTGAAGTATGGTTGGTTACATTCTGCTAGATTTTATGCCTTTAATATTCCCATATGACTTTCTGAAGAGGAGGGGGAAAAAATTGAATAGGATCTAATACATCTCTCTGCCCTTTCAGGACTTCAAGGGATACTTGTCTGCCAGATTCACTGCAGAAAATAGAGAACAAAAAAAGCAATGAGTAGATAGTCCCACTTTTTCAACTGCCAAGTGAGAGTTGATCCACAGGTGTTTGGGGTTTTGTTTCCCCTTCAAAGAAGATTGCTTCTCCATTAAAACATTGATATAGAGGTTTATCTGTAATCAGCATGCCTTTAAAAATAGAAAATAAGTCTATACATTAAACATGAAAAAACCCAGTAATTCTGAAGATGCTAAAGATGCATCTCACATTCTGATGTCATATTGAGTCCATATGATTGTTTCCATGCATACATGTAAATATATATTAAACATATTTATATGTGCACATACATGGCACAAAGCCATTATATGCAAAAGTTAAAACAGAAAAACAAAACTCACCAAACTGAGTAATTTCATACGTTTTACGAAGATCTGAAATTAACCATAATGAATGTAGAGTTATCTCCATAGTAGTTGCAATGATCTGTAGACTGAGCTACAAGTAACCTCAACTTCAGAATGTATAATTTAAAATATCTGGAATGTTTGCTAGAGAAAACGGCGGCCTAGAAGAGAACTATAGTTACAGCTACCAGCAATAACAGATACATAAATTGGAAGAATTCAAAACCAACTTCAGATGCATGGTAGCTCTGGCACATACCTTGGTCATGTTTTATATTTTAATTCCTCCTTGTTTGTGAACAGCATTAATTTAGCGTTAGTCTAAATCGTCATATGCAGTCCAAATATTCTCATAGGCAAATAAGGAGAAGAAGTCATAACAATTTGACTTCCTTGTAAACTAAATCAAGGCAGCCTATTAGACTCAATTTTTTCCCTGATACAATAATAGTAGTATATTCAAATCTAACCAATTCATGCCATAGTTGTCTTTAACTTAGCAACTATCTACTTGCAGACATATTATCATCTATAATTGTTTCAGACTTACAAAATGCTTCCACTCATTTTAACATGAAAAAATTATGGAAAGGACCAGATCATCTATCTGAAACCACTCAAAGCTTTCTGATCAAAAGAGAGGCACACTTTACAATGTCTGAATCATCTCGCCATCACTGTGGATGTGTACAATGTAAGAGAAGAAATATTCTTTCTCCTTGGCCATCTGCATTTAAATTGATACATTATAAGAAAAAATACAAGCTGACCCGGGAAACAAAAATTGTATCCTATAGTTGATGTGGATATAATGGATTTCAATTTTTTTTTTTTTGTAAGTTCACTATAGGGGAATTTATAGCACATGGATAATATTGTACAAAAATAATAACTAAGGTATAAGGGAAAAGATATTGTTATTTTTATGTCTTGTGAAGTTGACTAAGTGGCAGATATTGTACGTGAACTAGATTTGTATCAAATTTATATAGAGCTTTCTCACAGAACAGTGTAGTGAAGAGAAGGGAAAAACAATACCATAATAAGGTCAGAGGACGAAAGAATAACTGAGTTGTCCAGAAAATAAAGCCACACTGGGATCTCATAAACTGGGATATCATTCCTCTAGGTAGTCAAAACCATTCAAAATATCGTTCAAAATGTATCTGTCCCTTGTGGGGACTTTAAATGAGCCAAGCTTACTTTGTCTGAAATAATGCTTTTATGAGGAAGATATTACAACCAGGGAAAAGCTTTCCTTATATCCCTTAACAATAAAGTCTGAAAATACAATGTTATTGAAATTCTTATGTGTACTTCAGAAACAAAATAATTTAGGGTTTCTTTAAAGAAACACAGATTGTGTAGATTTTATCTGATTTATACAGTGTAATCATATTTATATCATAATTTTTCTGGTTTGTAACAATAGTCTTATAAATATTTTATTCAGTTCTTTTTCAACATAAATACTTCCATTTCTTGGGGTCACAATTTGATCTGAGTGCAAATAGCTTTAAGCGGCAGAGGTCCAAGCCATAGATATGTATTGAGATTTGGACCCAACTACTAAAATGGAATATTTAAATGCTCATATACAGTGTTCATGCTGTTATGGAGCTGGAGAACAAAAGTGATCAAACATATACATATTCCATGTTACACATTCAGAAAGAGACGCAGAGAGAGAAAAAGAAGGAAAGAGAGAAAGAAGGAAAGAAAATAAAGAAGAAAGAGTAAAGAGTATTATTAAGTGCATTTCTTAGTTTGCATTTCTCTCTGAGAGTGCTGAGTTCATGCTTGTCTTGTACATGCTCAGAAAGACATATTTTTCTCATAATTTTAGTCTTATGCTGTTGTCTTCTTCCTACCTGGAGAATGTAAGTATACTCTCTTTGGGCTGGCACCAACCCTTGTGTATTCAAGGTGTTTGCCTGTGTATCCCTTCACATTCTCTCCATTCCAGACCTTTGTTAGTGGCAGAAATCTCAAAGAAAATAATATTGCTGAGAGTTTCATTAAGATAAGTTAGCAGGACTATGGGGGAATGAGGGGAGAAGAACAGATGAGGTTATCGTTCCAGTGGAAAAAGACAGTGGGAAGTCTTACTCCTTGGCCAGTGGAGAAGCCACAGAGGAAGCTTGCAGCTGCCCAGTGATGAGAAACTGATTAATAAATGCATTTTTTGCATTAATTGATATTGCAGCAATCCAAGCATCAATCAGGCAAATGTATCAAAAACCAGGCTGATTTTCAGATCCTGTTCCTCTTGTTTCTGTTCCTGAGTCTCATTTTAAATGCAGCCTTAGTGCATATTGTTATTTACAGTTGGAATTTTCTCTAAGCAAAATCTGTGGTATCCAGCACCACATATACCATTACTAAACAATGCATGGCTTCTGTTCTATAGATTGCAGTGATATTTCCTTATACATTCAGGAACATATCATCATCGGTTACTTAATCATTATTGGACTGGCTGGCTGTTCTTGGTTTTAAAGAGTCCTATCTGATCATAAATTTTACAAACAAGATCCTGCCAGAGTATTCACCTTAGAGTAGAAGGTCCAGTGAGATTTGAGAGAAGAATACTTATTTTCAGATCACAAAGCCTGTTTCACAGGCACAGTCTCTGAGCCTGCTCTATCCCTCATTTGAGTACCCTTATTCTGTAGAGTAGACAAAAAGATATATTTAACCAAATTTATCTCCCTCACCACAGAGATACAACTATCAGACATACCAGAGAAGCACTGGATATAGTCCAAAGGATAACGTACAGAAAAAGACTTTTTTTTTTTTTACTCCAAACATCTATGCAGATTCTGTTCATGTTCATGCATTGACTAGAGTCTCAAAAGCATGTCTCTTCTAGCAAGTGTGAGGGCTTCTATTATATCTCTCTATTATATCTCTCTTCTATGATATCTTTCTATATAAGATAGATGTGCAGCTCCATAGTTTGGATAGTGGGAAGCCCAGGAGTGTCTGCCATAGCTCTACTTTACTGGAAAATTCCCATATGCCCCAAAAATATATTCACAGAATCATTTCCACTCTTTAAAAGATACTTAGTTCTGAGTGGTTGGTTTCTGGTAGAAATTTTCTGAAGGAGTGTCCCAGAAAATCACTCTTTAGTTATAGGTTGACTGACTAGATGTACTTTCACATACTGTGAGACTGTAACGTGGAAGTTAAAATTTTTCAAATACAGATACAAAGCAAAAATCAAACAAATGAAAAACAGTACTTAAAGGATAAAACTGAAACTCGCAGGTATTATCAAGTTAACTAACTAATATAGCTAAAGCTAAAGCATTATTGCTATTTCTCTAATCAAGAAGAAATATCATTAAACAGTATTTCAGATCACTTTAAAAAAAGTATTATCCTTTGCAGTCTCAATTTTTAACAGAGTTTCTGAAGAGAATTAATCACACAAATGAGGCTTCCGATGGAAAACATACAGAAGGCTTTCTTGCTGCAAGTTATTTTTGCAACAGAACTACAGTATGTTCATTCAATTACTATATAGAACAAATGCATGCAGATATGGGTTCGGTTCAGTCAGTTTGCCATCAGTCACAGAAGAAATTATAGAAGCCGTTTTAAGACATCAGTTGAGGAATCCTTGGAAAGGCACAGCTTGATTGCACTTTCAAATATGGAGATCATGCTTTAAATATACTGAGTCCTTTGAAGGTACTATTAGCATGGCCAAGGCATTTAAAATTGTACGTAAAGTTGTTGGGCTCTTTTTCACCTTTAGGCATTTATCAGTGTTTTACATCAATGGTTAATATCAAGGGTATGAAATCATGAAATAGAAAAATCCATGAAACATTGAAAAGTGGCCAAAGGTCAGAAAACAAACAGACAAGTAACATGCAGGGACAGTAAATTATAGACAACATTTCTTCAGCAAGCTTCTTCTAGGGTGATGAAGAAAATCAAACCCTCCTTGTCCAGTTTGACAACTGTTGTGCCTTAGTTAGGACTGTAAGTAAATCATGCAAAAGAAGCAGCCTGGTATTTCTCATAACTCCGTTTCTTTTCCTTCACTTGGCTCTTAAGAAAATTATGGAGAGGGATTTTTTTGTGATCCCCCTGTAAAACTCCATAGTGTGATGGAACTCAGGGGTGGTAAAGAGGAAGCAAATATTCTAGCAAAATATACCGATTCAGTAATTTTGGCTCGGATGTTTATCTATTTTGGAGCACTCTGTGCATCAGGTCATTCACAAAGAGTGCAGCACACATTTTGAGTCTTTTGTTAACTGATTTTCTTTTCCTTTGGGTGTTTATCATTATTAAAATCCAGTGCGTGACAGAAATACGTGAGAAGCATCAGTTAGAAATAATCCTGTATGGAAAGAAGGAAATATGAAAATTAATGGGTAAAATAATTGCTGAAGGATAGAAACATGATGGTAAAATGTGAAATATCCCAATGCCAGGGTAACTAACTGTACGTATCGCAGGAAATCTTTTCTACAACACACAAAATATTATGGAGTTAAGTTCCATTGAGGAAGATGGTGTTCCTTAAAATCCACCAAAAACTTGCTTTGAATAACATTTAGCACACTGCTCTCTAAAGCAAAGCTATAAGCATGGTCATTGAGAAATACCTCTGGTATTTCTTGTTATTAGTAAATCAAGATACTTCCAACTTGTTTACCCGGTGTTTCAAATTTTTTATATATTAAACTACTTTAAAACTTATAGCGCTTGTGATGAATCAAGAATGTTCACTGGCCATGAATATATTTTAGTTCTCAATGAGAAGAAAGTTTCTGATTATTAGAAGTGGATAATCCCATAGCATCAGCGGTTCACAAAAGCCTTAGTTGGTACTGAGAGTTCAATATCATTAGAAAATACAGTATTTGAGGTGCAGCAACAGTACCTTAAATATGAAGTATGGAACAGCACAAAAGGTGCCTGAACTTGATGACGACGGAGGTCTCTCCCTGTTATATGTTTATGTTTATAGCTTATGGACATTGTTGTCTATTAACTCCAGTATCTATTTTGCAATAGGAGAAATGCCGAATATCAGAAGAAACGTATCTTGTCTCTTCACCACTGCGTATAACCAAGTATGTGATAAATGCAAGATGTTCTACAGCAGGGGAAAATCTTCCTAATTTCTTGATGATAAAGTATAAAATTTGACTATTTTTGTCTTAATGCACATTTAATACATGCTTAAAAGTGAAAATTAAAAATTAACTGTCTTAACATGTTTAAGGACTCTGACTTCCATGAGATTTTCATAGATATTTTGAGCTGGGTGTATGTTTTTGGCATGAATGCAAATGCTGTTTGCAACAATGAGGAGTACTGATCTTAAAATCATTCATGGCCCTTTAGTGTTGTATTTGGGGCTTATTTGTTTCTGCTTTTATAACATTATTTTGTTTTACTAATTATTTTGCATTATCTCTCTTTGGTTTTATGACAGAGGCTTTTTTAATGAATACATCAATTTTAAGAGAAATAAAGCAAATGTAACAAACCCAAAATACTATTCTTATATACAAAGAGTTGCAAGACAAACACTCCTATGAAAATAACGCCTATTAAGAGCATAAATATGTTCAAGTAGAAGTAGAAAGTAGTGTTGTTTCCTCCAATGGTAAAAGGAAAAAAGCTTTGCCTGAAAAAGTGTGACAGAAAAGGGCCATGGGGTAGACAAGAGTGGATTTAGAAATTATTTACCTTCTTAGATGATTTTAGCAAACCAGCCTTTTAGCTCTATCTGTCTTGATTATTTGAAACTAAATGTTTTGCACAGGAAATGAAAATAGGTTGATTAAGCATATTCTCATCCTCACCCCATGCGTCCTGTATATTACTATGACACCCTGCGATGTAGGATAGCTACAATGCAGAGGTAATAGATGGGAAATTGTTTCAGGCCCCAGTGGTTCTGGTGTATGATTATGATACAGGCTAGCAATCATAGAAATTGCTTCTGAAAGTCATATACAGCTCACCCATTCACTGAGCTGCTCGCAGAATCCAGGGGATTTGTGTGCTTCAGCAAAGCATATGTTATAAAAGAGTTATTTATAATGAAGTCTTGCAGATGAGTCTTATTTCTCTAACTCGTTCATGTGGATTATAGCTTGTGAAGACAGGAAAGAAGAGTTATACGGAACTGTTCTGTAAGTCATTATCTTCCCTTGACATATGGCACAATTTCTCGTTGGAAGCAGATGCTGTCAGTGTAGCAACCTAGCACCAATGAAGACATTGTCAGTTGTATGGTTACATTAAAGTGAGTGCATAATTAGTCATTTTACATCTACTTTTACTTTATTTTGACAATTAGGAAATTTAGCAAGAGAAGGCTGTGGAGGAGCTGTGATTTTTCTACTACAGTCAGAACGCAGACTTGAGAATTGAGGAGTATGTACTTCGCACCTCTTCTGAGTTCAATTTAAATTGAACTAGCACTGAACTAACAGGTTCTCTGAATGTTTTTATCACAGATACACTTAAATGTCTGCTGTAAATTGAAGTAAGCTAAATGTATTAGAAATTAAGTCGATACTTCCTTGGGAGTATCTATGTTCTTCCTGAAAAGTTTAATTTCAGACATTTAGAAAATATCTAGTACTATCAGTTTTATACACTAGTTATGGTAGTATGTCATACGAATCAAAAAAAGAAAAGGAAAATAAAAAAACCCCTGAGAATATAATGGAAATTATACTTTGCAGATATTGTGGACATCTTCACTTTGCTATGAAAGCTATGAAGAAAGAGCTGGCCGAATGTTTCCATTGACTCAGCCTTCAAGCACAGATTTTAAGGTTTTATGAAGTTGCTGATTATGTTTTCTGACATCATGGTAGCCTGTTAATACTAGCTTGGAACTACCCGCTGGATGTACTAGGGTCTAATCTGACTTCCAGTGAGGTCAACAGACTGTCAGATGAGGTCCTCTAACAGGCACCTGTGACTGAGGTGTGCTGCTGGGTGAGTCAGGTGCAGGAAAACAAACAGACGACTTTCAAGAACTGAACAGTTCAGTTTTTGTTGCTAAGAGTAGTTTCTGATTTAGGGACAGCATACCCAGACCTTCACTTACTGTGTGTTAAAAACTGCCTATATATATAATTTTGACATTATTTTAGAAAATGTTTTGATTGTACTGAAAGTGGACAGGGAAGGTTTTGTTTCTCCTCCTGTAGTCTGCAGGTACAATAACCAACATCCAGAGTTTTTACATCTGGAAATAATCAGAAATTTGGGAAGCAGTCAGCTTCAGTGGCTGAAGAAAATAGGATTCTCAGTTTCTCAACAGATGCACTTTAGAATTCCCATTAATTTTCAGAATGGTGTTCCCAGTTTTATTTTCTATCATTTAAATAGATATTTATCTTCTATGTCAAGCTCTACTTGCATGACCTAATATTATTATTATAATCAAAGCAAACCCTAGCCAGAGATTATACGCTACATCTCTCACTCTCTTAATGAGGACATTGGTAACTGAGAAGCTTTCATTGTACATATTTTACATGTTAACATCACAAACTCAAGCTCCTAATAAGCCATCCTTTTTATTATGTGATTTCCTCATTGTGCCTATATAGTATTCAATGTCTTTAATTCTCATTTCAGCTAGAAGGCAAATAAGAAGTTACCTAGCAACTTACAGAGATGGATTGTCTACCTCCCAAATGACAGATGTAATGACTAAATAAAGGGAATAAATCTTTTTTTTTCTAGTTTTTTAATTAAATGTTTACAACTATTTGAACCTTGGGAAGCAACTAAAATGTGTCCCACAATGACAAACATTTAGTAAGAGCTACTTTTCCTGACTTTGACAATTTCTGTTCATTTTTTTTTTCCTAATTCAAATTATTACTGTGGAAATTATTAATATAAACAACTTTAAATTATGGGTCTTCTAAGACACCTCCCGGGCCACTTCCTAAGATCGCCTTTTACCAGCTTCGTCAAAGTAAAACAGCACCAGTCTCCCACAGAAGCTGCAGTTGTTCAGCATCGTATTTGACTATTAGGTCAACTCTTCAGGGGCTAAATGAGGGACAAAACTTTACTCTTCATGTTCTGAGAAACACTGTGGCCTTCAGCCTGGCACTTTTTGCACTTCCCATGCATATGCTGTAATGGTATGCTATGTTCATTTTCAGAGTACTTCTCTCAGTTCCATAAAAGAATATGTCTTTAAAAAGATGAAGATGAGTTAAGACTGTGAAACAGTACATCATTTCGTTTTTATAGAACATAACATAACAACAGAGGAAATCACAGGACATATTTTGCTACCATTCCAATTATTTACTTCAACTTGTTCAGACCTGTTTCTGTAAATATAAATTCACAAATATTTTAAAGCAGTATGTAAAAAGGAGAAATGAGAAGTCAAAAATATCTTCATTCATGTCCCTTTCAGAAAGGATATAACAGCAAAATTAACCCAAGTTGGGCCTCTTCTCACTAACTCCTTTCTCTGTCTTTTGGCTCTCCGATAGCAGAATACCAAGCCCATTGTTCTGCTTCATACACAAAGCTCTTTATGTGATTAAAATGTAATATTGAAAATGATAATTTATATAAACATTTATCACAAAGGTTGTGTGTGCCAAGTGACCTGTTTTCTGGCAGTGTTTCCTACAGCAGTTTGATTTTGTGCAACCCATCTGGAACAAATTCCCAGAGCATTTTAACTCTGGAATGCAATTTTAACTTTGGTCTCCAGATGGTCCAGCTCCTTAGAGTTTTACTAGTCAAGTCACAAATAAAGTTATCTATGCAAAAATAATAATTAACAAAGGTAAGTGCTTGTATTTAGCAAAAAAAAAGCCACTCAGAAATTTGCCATCTACAGTGCAGAGAGCACAGTTGACTTTCTCTATTGACACAGATCCATAGAGAATTAGGATTAAACTGCATCATTTGTTTTCTAAAGTTGAGGAGCCTCGTTGGTGGTCCCCTCCCTTTGTGCATGAGCTGTACTCAGGCCTGGGATGGCTGGGCTGGGCTGGGCTCACTGGGGGCGGTAGACTTGTCCCCTCATGATGCCATTACCCTGCCAGCCCGACGTCCCCCAGAACCCTGTCCTCATGGGGTGGCCCTCCCACTGCCCCCTGGTAGGCCTAGTCTTTGGAAATGGGAACTTTCCCAGTGATTTCCTCAGAAATCACTGAGAAAGCATCGCTATTAACTACTGGAAGGTGAATGACGCCCATTGTTATTGCAGACCAAGGAATACGTTAAGAATTACGCACTCTATTTTACAAGAAAGAGTAAGGAACATCATTGCTGCTTTCAATTTAAAATGCAAACAAAGCCAAATGAAATACCCATCAAGTCATCATCTTTTGGCATGAAATTCAAATCACTCTAGTTTGAGGCTTGCTTCCTTTATTTTATCAGTGTTAGAACAAAGACAGCCCATACTGCTCCAAACCACACAGCTGTCTGCCCAGTAAACCTTTGGGTGCAGGGGTTCCGTGGTGTCTTTCTGGGCCACCTTATGTGCTAATGTTAACCTGTCCAGTTGTCATGCATGTAACGGTGAGGGTAATGGTACTGCGCTCATATATGCATCTGCTCTGGCTTGCAGCTGAACCTCAGATGGAAGAGGAAACTTTCATACATTGTTGTGAATCTGCTTGCAATTTCATTATCTGCAAGAGGGATTTCCACCCACCAACCTTTATCTTCTCATCTTTCTTTTCCTATTCTGCTGACAGGAATAGTTATTTTTAACACTTTTGTATTCTAACTGTGGAGTATTTATTTCTGAGAAATTATATATTATTCACTGTGTTTCCTGGTATTATTTATGATACTGCACTGCTTTCCAAAGTTGATAATGGTTTTCTCAGTGCTTCAGAAATATTGTTCTGTAAACACTGGACATGTTCAGAAACTCTGACACCTTCGGCTGAAATTTACCACTCAGTTTTTTGCAGTCATTTGTGCATATTACTAATAATCTAGACTGGATACATGTTCAGTTGAGTTGTGCTTATTTGGAACTTGAAGACAGCTGGTGCCTCCATTCTGCAGATCCCATTACTCCATAGAGAGATATGAGCTATCTTTAAATGACTGCAGTTTCTCAGAAAAGAAAATTAACCTGTGTTGAGCTCTGTGCTGTCACTGCTGGTTTGTTTCCTGTTACCAAATGAATTCATTTATAGTAGTTTTGAATCTCTGTGCTACACCACAGCTGTCATGGGAGGTATATCTAATGATTTCAGTGAAAATACTTAAACTAGAAAACTAGTACATATGTGGTTTTATATGTGGTTGAATGCTTTGCAGACTGAAGCCCTAATACATTTAACAATCCCCGTGTGCACTAGTATATGGAAAATGAGTGTATTTGTAGAAATCTGCATTTTCATTTAACTATTCAACATAGCTGTAGGCATAGCTTTTATTAGACATATGTTTGCTTCTTTTTAATGTTTCTTATTGTCCATAAAGATTTGAGATGTACACAGAAGATTTGAACTAGCTGAAAAATATTAATGGTCATTTACATAACTCCTAAGATAATTAACAGAGAAAAATGTAAGTTAAAACCTTAAAGACAATACATTCTTACATATGTATGTATGCATGAGAGATTTCCCAGCAGTTAGAAACTGTATAAATGCTTATTTCTCATTTTTATGAAATTGATAAATTTGTATATCTACATCAATTTTTAATTCCTTTCTGAGATTATTTCATTGAAGCTCTCATCAAAGACCTGCACACATGAAACTGCTATCTTTTTATTTCTCAGTCTGCTGATATTTAAATGGCTTTTATTTGGGTAAGAGAAAATAGTATTTTTATGAACAATATGCTCCCATGATTCTGATGCACCACGGAACACTTAGGTTTAAGTAAAGATATATGTGCTCATAGGGATCAGTTTTCTAACTTCTGCTTTCAAGGACTCTATCTTGTTTCTGGTAAAGCTTTTCTTATCTGATGTACTGAAACAGAGAAGCAGACCACCCCTGAACATGGCAGATAGACTTCCCCTGAACAGGGCCTGATGAATGCTGTGGATAACTGCTGGAGATTAAGGGGTGGGGGCCACCACTAACGGACAGGCCCTGACAGGTTAAACATCAACATTTTATACTACAGGTCTTGTAATGTTTTAAAGAACTTTTATTGCAAATAGATAAATTGTGAAAGCTGAGGAAACAGGAGGCTTGTAATATATTCTGAGCAGCACCTCTGTCTCCCAGGTACTGTAGTGCCATGCTGCCACTTGAGGTTTGCAGAGGAGCTGTGGAGGAGGAGGGCGTGCTGGCAGCCGCGGGCAGAGCATGCCTACTGCGTGGAGGTAAGCTGAACCCACTATAGTTCTTCTTTAGTGGGGTCTCACTATCTCCTTGCTAGCCACAAACTTCTAGAGAAGCAAAAGGAATAGAAATTCTAGTTAAACCTGATACTAAAAAAAAAAAAAAAGGCAAAAAATAAACCACCCCAAAACCAGAAAGAGCAAAAGCTTTTCAAGTGAGCACTTGACGAAGTAAGTCAAGCTACCTGCGGAGCTGTACATGAATTCAAGTATGAATTCATGCTGGAGAAAGCAGCCTCCTGAGGTTTAATGAACTCCATACAAACAACAGGAAAGTTTTCCTGGGAAGTCATAAATTCTGTTTCCATTACTTCTACATTCATGAAATAAGTGGCTGCTTAATGTAGTTGGATAAAAGCCTTTAAGATGAAAACAAAAAGAGATTTTTATTGTGGATCTTAGAACTCTAGTGGGGCCAGGGGACAGCTGAGAGAGCACGGCAGCAAGCTGTCTGCAGCGACATTACCGTAAGCCAGCAACATCTAGAGCTGCTTTAATACAAGCACGGCTAACAGTCTGTACTGCTCTGTCATAAGCTCCAGCACTCCAAAACACAGAGACTAATACCCTGGAGACGTCCAGTTCACTCTGAGGCTTTTTTTTTTTTTTTTCCTTAAGCCAGTGTTATTAAAGTGTTTTTGATGAAGATAAACACACTGTTTTCCCCCCAGTGAGATATCTTTTTGTCTTTCCACCCCACATCCCCATTTAGTTAACTTTTAAAATTCACAATGTGTGGTGTACTGGGCGTACTCTTGTACCTTCCCCAGCACTTAGTGGAGAAGAAATGGCAGGTCACAGCAGCTTAAACACAGGACATTTTAGGCAAAAGTGATTCAGAAAAAGACAACTCTCTTTGCAACAAGAGAGAACAAGCAACAGAGCTGTCATTTGTTAAATTGGGTATTGTCTCATTAAATGTCTAAGTGTAGTGTCAGGAAAGATTAGGAGCAGACTGACAGATTCAACTGGCTCAACAACTTTGCCAGAATCACACAGAAAACATTAGCTTAGCTATTAAGGATATATGTAAGCTAATTTCTGACAGACATTTGCTGTTATACGAATTTGGTGTCATTACAGTTCATTGAGTATCCCAGCCATAAAGCAAACATACCTTGCCATATGCTGAAAAGAGGATGAAGAGGTAAGCTAGGGAGGATGAGAGAAACTATTTTCTTCGATGACTGAGGGATATTCTTATCAAACAAACCATTCCAACAAAATGAAATGTACCTTGAACCTTCTGTCAAAATCTGAGTCTAAACCAAAGGCTTTCTCGGGTTTCAAAACATGCCTTTTTCCACCTTTTAGGCTGTCATATCTCCCATTCATGAAGCACAGGAAATGGAAATATGGCAGTGCTATTATCAAGGTAATCGAACTGTGCTTCAGGACCAGATTTCCCTGTGAAATATTCAGTTTGAATTCTAGGCCAGAGTAAGAATAGTGCCTTAGAAGTAAAGCGAACATTTGCATGAAATTTGAGTGAGTCATACTTAAACTATGTAGTGTTTCTCTGTGAATATTTAAAGCTCTGAATTTCAACTTCATCTAAATGCAAAATTCCTTCATTTTCATTCTGTTTTGTCAAATTTTTGGCTGGTCTTAAAGAAAAAAAAAAAAAAAGAAACCCCCCCACCTCTGGGAATAATATAATGGCTGAAACACCAGGAGGGCTCGTGTTCCTCGGCCTCTCCCGCCTTCAGCGGGGGCGAGGGAGCTGCGGGCTGAGGCAGCCTGGCTCACGCTGGCACCATGGCTGTCCCAGAGACTTCTGGAGCAGGCTGTCACGTCTGTGCAGTGAGAGCACCTCCTTCCCCTCCTCCTTCCCTGGCCTTGCTGTTCCCAGGGCTGTTTCTCATGCTTCTTCACTCACTCCTCACCGCCAGGCAGCGTTTTGCCCTTCCTCAAATATGTTTTCACAGAGGTGCCACTGGCTTTGCTGATGGGCCCAGCTGCGGCCTGCGTGCAGAGGCGCCATTGTGGAACTGGCTAGAACCGGCTGTGTCTGGCACTGGGCAGCCCCTGCCTCTCCTCACAGAGTTCATCGTGATGTACACAGCTTTTCTGAGCCAAATCTTTGACGTTGTCTTCATTTCTCTGGGAAGAAACATATCCTGATTGCAAAGTCGGAAGGGAGAGGTTTGGTTCTTTTAGATATGATCTTGACTATTGTCCCTTTTGTGACATAGCTCCTTAAAAATCAATACAGGCGAAAGGGCTACTCCAGAGATGCACAGTGAGAAAAGGCTTTTGTAGCTAAAGGTGAGTTGGAAGGATGTGAGGCCTGCGGGTGTGTTTTGAAAGACAGGCTGGTTGGGAAGATTAAAGTTTGGATTATACTGTGGGACCACAGGACCTTTCTGCTCCAGTGTGTGCTAGGCCTCTTTAGTCAAAGAACTTTTTAATTCATTACACAATGAAACGTAGATAAAACTAACACATAAAGTACAGAACAGCTGGGAAGTCAGACTTCTGCGCACAAAGCAGGGTATTCACAGATGCCTTTCACATCACACAGATGCTTGTAAAAGGGCCGTACTTTTATGCCAGTAGTGCACTGTGCTAGTAAACTCAAACTATCATGTTTCTTGTGACTTAATACTGTTTTTCATCACTTCCCACTTTCTGTCATGGCTGACGTGGAGGTTTGGGGATTTTTTTTCTTTCCTGCTACCTGTCAATGGAGAGAATCATGTCTGAGTGCCTTAGAAACACCACCTAAGTGCTCTAAAACTAATCAAGGATACCATATCGTAAGGCTGCACTTCAGTCATAGTGATCAAAAGACATGTATGAATGAACTGATTACAGACTTCACCATAATTCCAAACTCAAGTTGTTCACTTTTTATCTTCACTAACTTTACTCTGTACATACACATATATAGAGATAAATATTCACACACTTACCTCTGTGAAGAGTCTATATTCATAACATTACAAGCAAAGAGATATAATAATAATCTGTCAAAAGAGCAGTATAGATAGAACTGGTTTTATTCCAACAGCTTCTTTTTCTTGGTGTAGTAAGAATTGGTTTGTATTTCTTGCATGGGAATTGTACATGACATTCAGGTGTTAAGGTTCCTGAGGCCTACTTCCATCAGAAATGGTCATTTGAAACTCTATGCTATTGTAGCCATATCATTATAGTTCATTAGCTGTTGTTTTATCTTCTAGTATACAGAATAAGACAGATTTTGATATCCCCCCATGTTGAAACTATTTTGTAAGTTTTCTTTTCTCCATCCCAGACTCAAACTTTTACCTGCACATTTATGTTTCAGTTTAAAAGCAAGTGCTTTTCTCACACTAAACTTGACCAACAAAACCTAGGCAGCACAGTACTGGATCCACAGTGAATGGGACCCTGCACAGCTCTGGGAAGTCAGCTTTCTCCAGATAATAGGAATTCAGATCAGCAGAAAGTTTACCACAGTGTTTAACTTGTTTGAAATTCATCAGAAACGTAGAGGATGTACTATCTTTATTTTGACAGCTATATTTTTTTATGACACTAGAAAAAAGAATAAATACAATAAAAGTTATTTTAAAGCATTTAAATATCAGAAAATAGTTGTACCCAAACAAGTCCTTCTCGGGTACATTTGCAATTAGCTGGCACATTTTCCATGATGACCACATGTATATCAGTCTAAGTCCTGCTCTGTCTCCAACATTACCTCTGATTGGCTTCACCCCAGTGAGGGGAAGGGCTTATAGCCATAGCACCAGGCACCTGTTTTGGCTTTTCCTTTCCTGGTTGGTAGCACCTGTGCAGGAAGTAACTGCCAACCTTGATACTGGTTGAACTGGAGGGAGAACTGCAACAGGAACCTTGCTTGTGAAAATAGGTATTTTAATATATTTTAATTTTCTTTAAACAGATGGTAGCAAAAGAACAAAGAAAGCCATGCTGCTTCTTGTAGGATAACAATGTGCAGTATAAATATTATCTGTCAACTTTAGAGGTCAAGTGTTTAACTCTAAAGTGTTGTCCCCTGTGGGAAAATATGCTTGATGTTGTTTGTAGGTGGAAGTGATTTGTTAGGGCTGGAATGTGGTCACAGTGGTATAAATCAAAGACATAAACACCTTTTTTGTAACTGTAACACTGGTGTGCTGTGAGTAGTCAGCTCAGTTGTCCTTTTGGGTTTTCCCAAAGATAATGGGGAGAAACGTGGGATTAAATGTCTATTTCTCTGTTTCGGAAAACAGACTTGTTTCTCCACAACAAATCTGTATCAGCTTTTATGAAAATCAGGAACTATATTTTCATCATGTGATTTTTAAGTTTTCAACTCATCACTGTGTTCTTGGGTGCAGCTGCACCATCTCAGAATCTGGTTCGTAGCTAATATTGCAGACAAATTGGGGGTTAGATGAGAACAGTCCTTTTGCTTTGATACTAGTGGAGCAACAAATTAGGCAAGCAAGATTACAAACAGATTTTTTTTTTGTGATCCTGCCTGGTTTGTGCTGCAACATGAGCAGTAATGGTCCATAAAGCAGAGTCTTTCATGACTGAAGGCTCTTCTTGGTGTGAGGTCAGCTTGCAACAGGTTTTATCAAACTATAGTTAATAAGTCAGCTAAAATGAGATTCAGCTGAGCAATTGTTTTCAGGTGTATACAGTTCATCTTGATTCTCTATCTAAATGCTTAAACACTTTTTTTAAAGAACTTCTGTAAACAAAATTTATTTTAAAAAAAATGTCCTTTCTTTTAACGGGTTTTAAAATAAATCTGCTTATGTGGGGTTTTGTGTGTGTGTGAAATGGCTTTTAAATAAGATATGTTTTATGGATTTCATAAAATATGTTTTGTTTTTACTTTTATAAGGCAAAAGATTTTATTCATCAATAGAAGAATAATACTTGGCTGATAAAGAACAGTCTCTCATTAGAGATAGGGCTTATAATTTAATGTGCGTAGGAAGTGATAAGCAATAGCTCTGCTTCTCCAGTAATAATGGCAGTTGTGATGTAGTGTGTATAATATAGAGGATTCTTCTTTTTACTCAATTCCAGAAATATATCAAGTCTTTGCTAATTTTCTATTGCAAACTCTACATCATCTGAGCTGCAATATTGTATATACGAAGCTTAAAGTGCTACTCTGCTTTTATTTCTTTGCCTGACAGAAACTCTTTTTGTGTTATTAATTCTAATGCAGAACAACAGGGCAAAAAATACACTTACCACATGGTAGTGGTACAAAGAAGTTCCTCCATAGAAGACAATCATTGTCAGGGTTGCTGTTATTTTATTACTGTTCCAAATTGTTTGACTGTTTCACAGCAGTCATAAAACAGATATTAATCAGAAAAAATAATCAATATGTTAATTAGAAAAATTCAATTCACCAATGGCCAAATCGTCTGGAAAGGGCAGTAAATAGCTAATTACTTTCAGAGATGAACATTTCAGGAAATCTAGCTTTCTGATACTGCTAGAGACCTGAAAAGAAGGAAAAAATGGAAGAGCTATAATTTCTTGACAAATCTGAAAGATCATTTGGCTAATTTATACTGGTTTTTTTGGCAAGGTTCTTCAAGATTTTTAAAGAGCTTAAAATTCACATGAAGTTTCTGGAATGCAGAGTGACTTATAAAGAAGAAAGAGAAGAGTTAAGTTCCATTAGTGTGTGAGATGCAAGTGGTAGTGCTTGTTTTCAAAACAATATAGACAGCTTTAAATCCTGCTTGGTCTGCTGAAATTCCAGGTTCATCCAATAATCACATCATCTTTAAAATGCTATGACCTTGTTTTATTGTTTG
The DNA here is from genome assembly GCA_013401315.1 of Balaeniceps rex. NCBI lineage: Eukaryota > Metazoa > Chordata > Aves > Pelecaniformes > Balaenicipitidae > Balaeniceps > Balaeniceps rex. The sequence continues at coordinate 4,646 of VYZW01030377.1, read as the reverse complement.
AGTTTTTTCTGAATTATCTCTTTTTTTCTCTTCCTTAGTTCAGAATGTGTCTGATAAAATTAGCACCAGTTCTGCTCTTTATGTAAAAATGTCCACAAGAAAGCCTGTGAATAGTTCTATTGGGAAAATAAAGACTTATACAAGAAGCAGCTTTATAACTGTCCTAGTCTAACGTTGGCATCTTCTGAAGTATTCATAGATGGTGCATACAACTCCTTTAAAAAAGCTTTATAAATCTATTTGTACCTTTGATTAGTTCAACCTCTAGGTTTAACCTAGGGGCTTGCTTTTGCACAAAAATCACATTATTTATACCTACTTTTAAGAGCTTGCTTTTTCCTTTTCAGCTTTGCTACTACTTACGACTTTCTCTATTCTTTTCACTAGTGTTGGCTCTAAAGCTCTTCTGATGCCTCCACTTCTTTACACAAACTGATTTCTTCTGTTCATTGAAATCCTTCTGTGAAGTTCAGATCCGCAGTCTCATCTGGTTTAACTAGTTTCCATAAACTTTCAGCTGCATTTTCTTATGGAACATGTTGGAATATTTTTTTTTTTTTTTTAACCAGTGGATCTGCATTTGCAGTGGGGTCTCTAAGCTTACTTCAGTATTTTAAGTAATTCAATAGAAATACTATCTCTATGTAGTGTATTCTATCTGCAATTGTGGACATTTTTTTTTTTGTCAAAATTACAGTATCTTCAATCAAAGACTGCTGGATAGCCTTAACAGCCTGATTCTGATTCTCCCCTCCCCTTCCTCTAGTCTTTAGGATTTGTCTACAGAGGTGCAGACAGTTGTCTTTGCTACAAGCCAGCTGGGTGGAAGCCAGTTCTTGTTCAAAAGCCATGTGGCAGAACTACTGTGACTATAAGCTGAAGCTACTGTATCCTGCCTCTTGGTTCAGGTAAGGAAGATGTGTCTGTGTTAATTTATCTATCAGCATATTCTGGGATACAAAGAGTTTGAATTGCCTTTGAAAGTGGACTCCTTAGGGAGTAATACCATACAAGGTATAAATGAAGTACTGTACACATAACTGAGCATCTTTGGGGGGGGGCTGTCAAATTTCTATTAAGGATTTAAGTGGTTTTCTTCTATTTCATTTTAGTGTTACCTTTTGGAAATGATGCTTCTTTTTTCTGAAACAAATATTTTCCTGGAGTTTTATGTATACTTTCTTCTTTTTTAAAAAATCACTAAATGTTTTATAATAGTGCTTTAAAAATGTTTCACTTGTGTTGAAAAAGTACTAGTTTTAGTGCTTGGTACTGTTAGAAGAATGTATTTGCCCAGCAGGTTCAGTCCAAGATGGATGGGGAGATTAGATTTTGATTGTATGCACATAACTTCTCTGTCACCATGGTCCAAAGACAGGCTTTGATTTTTCCCATTATTAGGAGTAGCAGAGCTGTATGTCTTCTGGCAATGACAAGTTTAGTTTCCTGCTTACGAAGTCTGATGCTATATTATGGTGTGTGAAGTTAGAAATATAAAGTATGAAGGGTTTATGCGGAGAGAAAATAATCAGTGAAAAGCATAACTTGCTGAATTGAAAAGACCTATTTCTGGATTTATACTTAATTTGTATTTGTTTTATTTCAATTTACATTCATTAGAATACATTAAGATGTACAGCTGTGTTCAAGTAGGGCTCCTAAGTAAGAAAACTTTGGAAAAGAAATGTGCTTGTATATGTTTAGAAACTTTTGGTCATTTCACAGAATTCTTCCTTTTGGTCCTCAAAAATTGTGTTTCCAATTGCTGTTTGAGAAACTAGAAATTATGGCTATACAGGAATAAAGTGTCACTATGTGGAGGAGAGAAAACAGGAATAATATTGACATGTAAATAGGCATCTTCAAACANGAGCCTGCACCCACCTCTAGTGTAGGTCAAATAAGGAAGACCATTTGCTCATGTTATTTAGATAAAGAAAGGAGAAAATAACACCTGTTAGATCAGAATTACTTGCTCCTTCTGTCAGCGATTTGCCAATGCAGGTGGGAGAGGAGACATACTTAAACAGTTTGGCTGCAATAACCTTAGAGGAGAAACATGCTAACTTGACTGTATGAAGAAATAGCCCTTAGTAACTGCTCCACAAATTCCCCTTTGAAACCTCCTGATTCTTTTTCCTGAT
>VYZW01030376.1:4243-16522 GCA_013401315.1 Balaeniceps rex | reverse complement strand
CTAAGTGAACCTATTCATGACACTGGGTGTCATCGCAAGCATCCTTGTCCCATGGCTTCCAGAAATCAGTTTCAAGTTCAACAGAGACTTATCCAGTACCATCAGCAAATAATTATGTTATAGGCCATTCTGTAAAAAACTGCATACACGCAAGCTATGGAAGTGTTATTTAACAGTGCAGAATGGTTACTTGTTACATGCCAGGTCACTTGCCTCCTTTAAAGGCAGTCCAAGGCTCCAGCTGTGGAAATGAGGAGCTCTACAGCATTTCCCTTGCCTCTAACACACATGCTGTAGTCCTTAGCCTTGGAATTTCTTTACATGAGAATGCACAGGCTTATGACCAAGAGACCCAAAACTTGGTATCAAAACTGTATTTCTTATGGCAATTCAGATCACTTGGTACTCAGGACAAGGAAGGACTCTTTCTGCACACTGTCTGCACTGGAGTTGCTAGATGGAAGCTATAATCTTGTAAACTAAGCAAGTTCAATCTTTGTGGATTTTAATTGCAGTAGAAATTTGGAAGTGGGTACACACAATTAGAATTGATCAGGAATCTTATGACAAAAATGGTTTCCATCGGAAATACAATTCATGGAAATGTGTCCACATCNGAAACCCAAATCTCCAAAATCTGAGAGCTTCACCTTGTTGCCTGTCTTGCAATCAAGGTTCTCAGGAATCCCAGCCCCAAAAACATAAGCAAGGCATGAGGTTCCCGATTCTTTTAGCCTCATCACTCCACTAGGACGCTTCTCTGCCAGGAAGAATGCCTATAAGTGGGTTCCTGTGTGTTTTGATAAAAATAAACAAAATAAATACACTCCCCACACACAGCTGAGCTAACGGATCTGTGACTGCATCAGTGTATATGGAGACTTTATAAGTCATTCAGAAATTACAGATAGCCAGGACTGCCTGGATGTCCTGGTGAAGGCCAGAATAAGTAAAAGCTAAATGAGAAAATATCCCTCACTATAAAGGGGAAATGACAAAGAAAATAAACCACAAACAAACCCCAAATAAATTTGGGCAGATCACCAACATACTCAACTTAATTTATAACTAGCCATAAATAGGCAGAGAAACAAACCTTCCCATTTTACATAGCAGCAGCATAAGAAATCCAGATACCTATTCCAAAATGAAAGACAGCTTCAGAGAAACCTGCCCAGCACTGACGAGAGATGGATCATGATGAACTACTGTGCTTGTAGTTGGAGAGATGAATACATCATTCCTGTCTGGACACAGACTGGCCTAGTTTTTGCCCAGATACAATTAATTATCCTTAAACTAAACCTGAAACCCACTACAGCTGCTCTCCATAGTTGCATTCATTGTTTTGGCAGAATAAATCATAAACTGCAATCACCATCAGAACATTTATTCATGGTATTCATTTGGTGAAGTTTCTTGATACACATTGGGATAAACCAAACCTCAGCAAACCTTGGATTCACATAAATCCAGTGGGGTTCTTCCTAGCAATGATTCTACCTGCAGTATTTTCTTGATGATTATTAATCTTGACGCTAGGGGCAGCTTGTTTTTCCCCCTTTCCTAAGCACATGCTATTTTTGGCCTAGATACAGCAGCTATCATTCTCCAAAAAGATTTAACAAATATCAACACTTTCAGCATCCTTTGGAAGAGGAATTTGCTTTTTTTGTCGTGAATGTAATAACTGATCACACAGCTAATTGGATACCAAATTAATTTCAGGTGATGCTTTCCTCAAGACTTTATAACTTCAAAAAAATACTTTTAATATATGATTTAATAATGTTATAAATCCCAGAAATGGAGAACATTAAAAAAGTGAAAGCTCCTATTTCATAATGATAAATTATGTAATTTAGCATATACATAATACCTCCCATGCAAAGATCCCAGAATTTCAAAAATATTAGTTGAAAGAACATAAGATAGGTGCATGATCAGTGAATTCCACAATGTCATTGGTCAGCTTAGGCACAGAACATCTACATGAATCATCCTGCCTAAGGTTACTCAGGAGGTAAATGGGAGAGGGAAGGAGAGAGGAAAAAAAACAGTCTCGAGACTGTTTGTTGTTCTGGCCACCTCCAACACACTCCTGCCATGAGGAACAGTAGGCAGGTTAATGGCTTCAGCTGCCACAGCAGCCACTGCTTTCCTTTGACAAAGGCACTGATTTTATCAATACCTTGGATCCCATTGTCCTTAGGCAAATAATTTAGGTTATTATTCACCAGCTATGAAGTAAGACACTCCCTGCTTGTAATTTCTTCTGCAGTGATAGCAGAGAGGTCACCCATTATACCTGGCAGTGTAACAATCATAAAAGGCTACTCAAAAAAGCAATTAAATGTTCTGAATAAAATTACCATTTATATTCATAACAATTAATTTTGGCAACAAACACACCATGTTTACATCTACAAAAGCTTCAAATTATCCCTTTACAAACAGGGCATTTCAAAAATCTTGCTACTTGTTCCCCAAAAGGATCAGAAAACAATGGAAGAGATTTTAAATTTTAACCTCTCCATTTTAAGACAGTTTCTGACACTTGATTGATAGCCATAGAATTCAAGAGCTACAGTTTGGGAGCCTGCTGATTAAAAGCTCACATCACCTTGAGCTTGGAGGTGAAAATCAGGGAGAGTGAAAATCCTCTAGCTGTGTGAACAACAGCAGGGCAGAAAAAAATGAAAAGTGTAGAAAGGAATCATATTTGACTACTAAATGATATTGAATTCTTATTCATAATTACCACGGTTCCTTGACACCTGAGGTAGAAAACACAGCTCCTCTGTGCTAGGTAGTGTACACAGAGTGAGAGAGCACCAACAGCCTGTATACACAAAGCAGCAGACAGAAAAAGCAGAAATCAAGAAGAATTGAAGCACAAGGATTAAGATACTGATTCTTCTCTCCTAATTTGAAGCACTTAACTTATCTACCTAAATTAGGAATCTAGTAACCTGCACTTTCTCTACATCAGTGATGAAAGTGAGAGGGGATGAAGCAGTGTCTGGGTTTTTCTCTGCTAGCTATTCACTAGGTTCATGACTGATGCAGTTTGCTGCTGTTACCTGTGACAATAGGCCACAGCAATTTTCTCACTTTTTTTTTTCAGAAGTCAGCCCACAGAGTTGAGTTGGGAATTTAGTTCAGATCTCCTCAGCCAGGAGGCCCGTATTCATAGGCAATTTTTCTAGTAATATGTTAGAATGGAAGAGTTGAAATGCTAATGATGTAGCTCCATGGATGAATGAGAAAGAGAAACCCCAGAAAGAGAACACTTTTTTCTAAATTGGTTTAAGGCAGACTGAAGTGATAAGCTAAATGGAAAAGAGCCACTCCTACATAAATAGAACAATATCCATATTATAATTACAGGGATTTTGATTCACATCACACATTGAGCTGGCAATAACTGCCCAGCACAGCTGAGTTGTGGTCTATGGCCTTATCCATAAGAACATGCTTCTTTTTAAGGGAGTTATAGGAAAGATATCAAATATTGAAACATACTTCCACACTAAAGCAAAGCTTTAGACTTAGTCTATAGTCTTTAGACTTTAGCTTTAGACTCATTGGTGACCAAGCCCAGGCACGGGTGCCTCAGTTTCCAACTGCCTCAGTCTCTTGTACTGCTTAGCAGAATGAATGCTGTATCCCTTTGAAAGGAAAAAGAAACATCTGGACTTTGTTTTAACCATCCAAATCTGGATGGAGATACCCAGGGAACACAGAACTGCAGTTAAAGCAGAAAGTCCCTCACAACACTGCCTTTGAACAAGACCTAGCCCAGGGGGCTTTAGAAGTGTCTGCTTGCCAGAGTGAAGTAAGTTTGTATTCCAGCATGTATGGTGATAAAAACCTATCGTGCAAACTGCATCTGGGCTAAAGTTCCCTACAAATTTGCATTGTATATGTTAATTGTATCATGCACCGTCCAAAATCTGAAGAGACAGAAATATTTCTCAAACACCAGGGCTCAGAAACACTGGCACTTTCTGAACATAACCACCACTTCTTCACTCAGTGTTAATTCCCTCCTGCCCTCTTTAGCAGCTGTACCCAAGACCTGGGACCTCTGCGTTTAATCTTGTGTTACCAGTCCTGGGGCAGCCCATAGCTCACCAACCAAACCAGCAGCTGGTTTCAGTTCCCCACCCCACTCTGAGCTAGAGCCCTGCCCACCCCTAAATACTAAGGAAAGGGGACAGAAGCTCTACACAAGCTCATCAAAACAGGTAAATGCCAGATGGAGCCACCAGAAATCTCACTTCAGCACCCATCCGGAGAAAGAACCATTCCCACTGTGAACCAGCTGAGACAAGGGAAGGCTCAGGCTGCAGGAGAGGCAGAGAGGCCAACTCTTGCCTGTGAATAACCTGGCAGGATATTAACCTGTCTGTCAGAAGCAAAAGTAACATCACTACTGTTCTAGCCTGCAAGGAGTTATTCTTCATTGCCTCAGCTCTTCACAGCCTGGACTGTTTTGGGCAGAACAGGAGATTTCAGCAGGAGGAAAAAAAAAAATCTTTCAGTGTTCCCCTGTGTAATTCTCACAAAGGTAGAGATTAAATAATCGAACAGCTAATCACCGTTCCAGCCCATGCCTCCAATCTAAGAAACACACTGACTACTTGTCAGCAGTGACAACAGGCATTTGGGAAGGCAGGGGAGTGCTCTGAGGAGAGGGAAGGGCATCTGCTCTGACCCAAGGAAAAGTGGGAACTCCAATCCCCCCACTGTATGAAATGGGACAGAAGATCTCAGTTTGCCAAAAGTTTTAAGGGCTCATTAGTTAAAAATGAGTTAAAAATCATTAGCTAAAAATATAAACATCTAGGCTGAATTCCAGAGCAAAGATTGTATTATTCATAGTACTTTAAATGTTAACTATTCAAGATTTCATTGAAATACTTTTCCAACAATGAGATCACTGAATAATACCAAAATACAGTGTATGTTTATGATATTTTAAGATTGCAATTTGTTTTGATTACATCAAACAGCATCTGCTCTGTTTTCGCTTTACCCAAAGCACCAAGAATATGCATAATCACAATATCACTCTGTATTTTGGAATTTGGGAGTCTTTCTGCACATTTCATTAGAGGAGAAGTCTTCCAAGGCAAACTTGAAAATATGTAACACAACACGAGGAAAAAAAAACCTGTCAGGAATACTGCATATTTGCATTTCTTTTACTAGAGGCATTCATGTTCAAGAAAAATTGTCTCTATTGCACCTCAGACTCTGCCTCCACAGTAGAGAAGTCATAATCTTATGTTTATACCATGCATTGGGGTAGTCAGGCATAGGCTATGATCACCATGGTGTACAATTTTTAATTTCCTAGGGGTAATATTTTTTATTGCAACTGGCAAGTTGTTTATAGTTGTCGTTTTGAGCTGCTTTTTTGTTGTTCTTCTTTGGGTCTTTTATTAACATACTGCCAGATATTGCTCTATGATGGCCCATGCTGGGTTAGTGATAATGTTGTCTGCAGTGGCAGGTCTACCTTGGCAGATTATGGGTATAAAATGGGCAGGGGGCAATTGACTTGTCAGAATATTTACGAATTTCAAATTGCTATCTGCACCCTTAATGACTTGCACAATGAAAAAGATTACTATGTCACCATATCCGCACTGCATGATGTATGGTAATAGTTGGAGAAGATGAGCTGGGAGGGAGACAGCCCTCATTAAAAACAAATAGCTGTGATTGACATGAAAAACTATGAAGGCAAAAGGAAGGTAAACACATTTGGATTTAAGTGGCTTTATCGGAGGACTTACTGAACCAAGAAACCTTGCTAGCCTTACACAGACTCTACTGCAGAAATAAGTATCAGTCTGAGCCCAATAGCTGTTATTCATGAAGGTACCTCCAACTCTTCCCCTGGCTACATTAATCCAAAAACACTGCCTACAATTTAAAAAGACTACCATGGCTGGTCTATCTTAGACTCATCTCTAACATGTTGTCAAGAAATGCTATGCAACAACTTTCTTTTTAATGTAACCTATTATGTCTGACGTGCATCCTTGCTGCATTTTCTTGTTTCTGACTTTCTGTCCCTTTCCCCCCAGCCCCCACCCCTTGGAACACAGAACAGCTCATATTCTGATTTCTCTAGAGTGGCTTCAAGTACCATTTTGTCTGCTAATAGGAAAGGGGAATAAAGACAGAACCATGTTTTCTTCTATTGTCCTAGAACATCTTTCCCCCATCCCTTTTTCCAGAATGCTCTCATCCTCCTCCCTTTCCCGTCTTCTCTGTACTTCCTCAACTTATTACCAGTCTTTTCTCAGGCTCAGAGTCACAAGTGTGGTGAATTCCCACCAAATTTGTCAGCCTTTGCTCAAAGCCTCCATTACAGTCTGGGACTCCTGTGACCAGGCTGGAGACTAATATGGGGCAAAAGCACCAGCTTTCTCCCACCAACACCAGACATTTCAGCAGACACCCATTAAGCAGGAGTCTAAATCCATTAGCCAAAGACCTTCATGAACCACAGCATCATGAACCATGGCATCACCATAGTACAGACCTGACACTGACACAGGCAGGCTTTGGACCACACAGTGGTCACCAAGAGGACCATCTTGTTGGGGGCAGTGAGGGCTGGCTTCCCCTGAGGTGCAGGCAAGCCAGAAGCAGAGGTGACACTGGCACAGGCCATGCCCACACCCACGGACACTGTCCCTCAGGGGCTGAACGCAGGGGGCAGAGCCAGGGCTGGTAACAGGGTGTATCAACAGCACTAGGCACAGCAAGGGGACAAACCAGGTCCAGGGAGCCCAGTCAGGAGCAGCAGGAGAAGAGTCCAGAGACAGGGCAGGAGACAAGGTCACAGCATGGGTCCAAGGGGTCCATCCAGGAGATAGGGCCAGAGGCAGGACTGGGTACAGGCACAACTTTGGCATGGCTCAGGCAGCAATAATAGCCACAGCCTGAGGTGAAATGAGCAGAGCCCAGGTGAGGCTGCACAGGGTCATTAGGCCTGTTAACTAACGTTAGGTCATTAGGCCCTGTTAGGGCCCTGACACAGCCTTGCTCCTAAACCTGGCACAGGACCTTACAGAAATTGACTGCAGCTCAAAAGCCACTATCTGGCCATTCCTGCCACGTCAGAAAGCCACTGATTGTCCATCACGTATCAGTTTCCTGGGATACCTCACCTTTTGTTGCTATCCTCCACAAGCTAAGGTGGGAGGGGAAAATATCTCAGTCATGGTAAAAAGCAGTAAGAAGAGAAGTTTATAAAAACTTTTTTTACTTCAGCTGTTTTGCAAATGGAGTTACACTTCCTTTATTACTCATTGTCTGTGCTCTCCTGTGGAACCAACTGCTGAGACCCATCAGCATCCCTCCTAACGACTCCCTCCATCCAGCCCTCCTGCCTCTTCAGAGATTTCAATAGTATTCTTGCCAGAAGCCAAGTACAAGAAAGAGCATGCACCCCATACCAGCCTAATCGTTCCCTCTGGTAAGAATTTTTCCACTGACTAGAGTGGAGGACTGTATTCTTACTGAGAGCATCTCGTGTGCTAAAACAGCACAAGGTCACTTAGGCAGCAAGATGATGATGATGATGATGATGATTAAATATGTAGCTGCTATGTATCACACTTTTATGAATAAATGTCTAAGCACTTAGGTAGAATGGTAAGCATCACATTAGATCACTCTTTCGGATGGCACATGAAAGAAGAGAGAGTTGCTCTGAGAAAACCAGAAGGATAGTAGTAGAACTGGGGATAGAAACCAGGTCTCCTAAATACCAAACCAGTTTCTTATCCACCCAGCGATGCTTTCTTCCTAGTGTTTTCCTACACACAACATTTACAAGAAATTTTGATAGCATAAGGCTTTTACAGGTTAACTTTATAATTACAAATGCAAAACAAACTGTTTGAAAGGTGCTGCCTGAAATACCATAATTTACTTCTTGTTTCAGTATTGTTTACCAGCACCATTTTTCATAATCTTTGAAAATGTTAAAAAAGGGGTAACAGTTTGAGCATCTGGTTTGTCATAAAATAGAACATGTTTACCTAAAAATGAAAGATTTACAAATGTTTTTAATGTTTCTATGGGAACCAGAAAATCACAAACTACTTGTGTCAGAGCTGCTAACATAGGAATGACACATATCTTCGCTATGTACATGTAAAAAACATATTCCCAGCAGAAAAAGCCTGTTTTCATTTTAAAGAAAATGGATGACAAGGTCTTTTGAAATCCAGGACCATTGCTTAGCCATGGACCAACAGCAACACGGAAGAGTCAGCATCATAGGACGTTACCAAAATCCCTCATAATCTGAATCTTTAGTTTCTCTCTCAGTGGTCTATTCCTTACATTTGCTATCTAACAAGCCGTCACATCAAAGGCACTTCAACATGTAAAAGTACTTATTACAAACTACCTCACCTTCATCCCAAACAAAAGCACAAAACAATTTTTTTTGCTGTTCTTTTCCCCTTCTCTCTTTTTAAGTACTCTCATATGAGGTCAACAGGTATTTAAAAGTGAGCAGCACTTGCTTCAGAAAAAGTACTGTCTTTATGAAGAAGCTGTTTACTTCATTCGATGTGGCAAAAGCAGCTTAAATTTATACATGCAAAAATATCTCATCATAATCAAGAAGCCAATGCACACGTAAAATTGCACATGTACAACTGGACTCTAGCCTGAGTCCCATGTACTTCTGGCCATCTCAGTGAGACTTCTGCGTTAGGTATGTATTTATACCCTAGAGCCAGAGAGAGAGATCTGGGCATCTCCACAGTTCACCAGTTAGATGGAAAGAATCAGCCTTTGGTCATGATTATATATCTCAACTTACTGTAAAGGGAGTGTGGAGGAACCACAACCCTAATTCAGAGACTCCCTCAAAACAGGGGAGATGGATATAGTCTTCCATGCAGAAATATGTAAGAAAGAGCAATCCAGAAGCAATAACATCACCATTAAAGAGATCAGCACCTGAAACCATGCTTCAGATGGTTTCAGACAAAACCATCCAGACAAAACCATGTCATAAATATTTGTATGCTTCTTTGGAAAAAAAAAATGAGTGCTTAGCCTGTGAAAAGTATGATGAAAAAGAGAGCAAAACCCGGATGATACGCTAAAGTAAGTCACTTGTATATTTTATTATTTCACAGAGCATTACCAGAAACAGCCTTTCTTACCTCAGTCCCCTCCAAACTGTCACATCTGTAAGTTTAAAATAGCATTAACTTTTTTTTTTTTTTTAAATACAGGCCATAATGGTTCTGGATATTAACAACTGGTATGAAGGATGGAATTCCCCTCACCTGATTTCAGATATCTCAGTTTAATGGCTTGTTAAAGCTAGAAATATAAGCTCCCTTTAATGTCAACAGAGAGAAAGAATCCTGCATGAATAAATTAGAACAAAGTGCACTTAAGAGCACACATCCTTTAGATGAGACTAGGTGACTAGACTAGACACCTAATTTTTAGATGGATAACATGAGGTGAAACTATTCTTTTCCATCCTTCTACCTCAACCAAATTTCTTGTCTTACAAGAGGCTGAAGAACATTACATATGCAATTTCTGGGAATGCCCGTGTTACTTTCGCTAGTATAGTAGGCAGCGGTGTTGATTTAGGTATTACAGTCTTTATGGAACTGCTGGAGTAAACCCAGGGATTAGGGGTCCAGTGGCTGATGAGGACAATGCGAACAGTATGCTGTTCTTCTGGAGAACTAGAATTTGCACTTTCGTGATCATGCTAATCCTGCTAACAACGGCCTCTGAAAGTCTAGCTCAGCTAGAGATACTTCACAACTATCTCATAATACATATCTGAGCACATTTTTCTGAGACAGATTGGGCAGCATAAACTCATACAAATTAATGCAAATACTCTTCCTGAAAACAGTGGCAGTAGTAATGTGAACAAATGCTTGCTGAAATAAGTCATCTACAATGTGACACATGAAGGTTGCCACCTATCAGTCAGAGCTCTTGAAAAAGGCAGGGTTGAGCATTTAGTCTTCCTTCAGTTTCCGTGGTTATTTTAAGGTCTTTAAATGACCACTCTAGAGAAATTAAATTAAACATAGAATTTTCTTTTAAACACAGCAAACACTGTGCTTCAGGAAAGAAATGTGCTATCTGTAACTTCATTCAACACTAATTTTCCTATACCCATACACATATAACAAGTTTATAAATTATCACATTGACACCTTGCTCTCTGGCATTTAGAATTAATGTTTTATTAGTCATCACCCAAATACAATATATCAGGACTCCCAATGGACCTCTGCTATACTGGAAAGAGCAAATATAAAAAAATTACTCTTTTAAAAATAAGGATGTGATGATGCCATATCTCAAAATCGGGATATTGAAGTACAAAACTTCGTTTCAACACAGTTTCAGCTAGCCAAAATTAAGGCAAAATCGATGCATAGTCAACCCAGCTTTCAGATGTAGCAATAACACACTGAAATTCCTTCCTGTTATTTCTGTGCATATTCATGAACATTGCCACCAGTACAAGCCTGCCTATCACAATGTACACAGGAGAATTGATTATATTGCCACCAAAATAACTGCTTCAGGATAAAAGTGACAATGGAAGTAAAACTGTTCCCCACAAAACCCCAAAATTTACTTAGTTGCTTTCACGTGTCTGTGGATATTTTCTAGGTTTATTTTCTCCTCTTGTTAAGGATGTTGTCCTTTATTATTAATTAAATGGAAAATATCCATAGCCAGTGATTGAATTACCCCAAAGTACCTGCTTAAAATGATCGATATTGATCAAACTAAAGGGTAGAAAGTACTGCTAGTCTTCTTAATGTAAGTGATTTGGCTCAAGAAACGTTTTGATCAAATTAAGTGGAGGATCTAATTAACCTGTGATTAAATTAAGTGGAGGGCAAGCTGTATAGGCATAAATCCCATACACATTGAGATGAAACTAATAGTAATGCACATATTTACAGAGGCTGCCAGGGGAAAGCATGCCATAAATTCAGCAAAGAAAAAAGGTCACAGAAAGAAAGGGAAAATAAAGCATGAAGGGATTAGAATACAGAAAGAAGATAAATACAGCCACAGATAATGATTACCATTGGAAGAGCATTAGCCAAGGCTGGGAGATTAAAGACTGTGAATACACTGGAGCATGAAAAATATTCTTCCAGATTAAAAATCTAATGCAACACAAAACTCCATGATTCAGATTGAAATAGAATTCCAGAACCTACAAAACAGGCTCTTAGACAAGATCAAATTATATATGTTTGTAGTTTTTACCTCATGGGCAGCACATGATTAGATCAGCAGTAGGGACAAGTTGTCCACTCATAATGCAGGCAGACAAACCTAACGTCTCTCCTGCATGCAGCGGATCCTTGCTGTTTGGGAATTGGGATGTTTCTGACTCTACTCTCACTGAACAGCCATTTGCAACAATTCAAACAGTCAGATACCCTTCCTTGCGTGACCCACTTTCTTATAAGAGACCAGTGCCTTATTTCTTTCTGAGGGCTCTGGATAGAATGAACACAACCTATTCCCAAAGAACCCTACATATTTTCCGCCCACTGCCGAATCCTAACACAGCAAGGCTGGAACAACAGAAATAAGGGCTCTTCGTGACTCCATGCCACCCAATGTTGGAACAAAATTATCTGTCTCCAAAACAACTGGTTTCAAAATTAACACCCTCCTTAAAGGAATGAGGAAATTTTAAGCTGGATGCCAAATCAGGCAGAAATCCCAACACCAGTTTATATGTTGTTATCTCATAAAGATTTGCTTTTTTCTGAAGTTTTTAAGAAAGAATTGTTGAAATTGTGCAGCTCCAAAAAATAAAGTCTATGTTTGTCTTTTGCCCTAATTAGACCATAATAATACATCAATCTTGATCCTCATCAGCTGGCATTTGAAACCCCACTAGTACTCCCTGTATGATATCTGGGAGCATGTATGCAAACTTTGTTTAAATATTTTTAATACATTTCTCAGATTAAAACAATGGGGAAAAATAATTGACTGTAAATTATTCAAGAACAATAAATTACAGATATGGAACTTAATGGCACTGTAGAATTCATATATTTCTACCAGATACTTATAACAGCAAATGATTACTTAAAAGCACCATTTCAGAAGTGATACTTCCATTCTGCCAAGGCACTGGTGTGCCTTGTATAGCACAGTATAGCACAGTACGCTATACTAATTATCTTACTGTGCTCAGGCAAACATTGC
>VYZW01030372.1:0-19029 GCA_013401315.1 Balaeniceps rex | reverse complement strand
ATAATATTCTGATTGCATAAAATACAGCAGCAACCACTGTTTCATCATGCAGTCGTTCTGTACACAAATGTCAGATTATGTATTGTTCTTGCCAATGCAAATGTCAGTTTGGATCGTTCATAGGCTACAGACGTGCTCCAGGTTACCCTGTGTCCCCTGTGGAGCTGAGGCATGAATTCTCAGCACCTCGCAGGAAAAAAACTTTTGCCACAGTGATAGGTAAGGGTACATTGGTCCTGCCTTTCTGGCATAGATGGAGGCCCAAATAAAATGGTCAGCAGCCTGTGCACTGCTGACCCCTAAAATGCAGCATCAAAGAAAAGCAGGGCAGGACAACTTCTGTGGATATGTAAAATTAATGATCCAGCTTCTCTGGTCTGTGAGCACAGCTGAATAGGGAGTGGAAGGTCACAGGTGGGGCTCTTCTGGGCACAAACTTGAACTTTAAGGGGGGAGATCAGGTATCTAAAAAGCACGGAAAGGAGAACAGCACAATGCTTGGTGGGTGACTCCTACAGATAACCACTCCTTTACTGTTTCTACAACAACCTGTTGATTATAAAATGCTGCTGGTGGATGTCTGTAAGATAAGAGGGTGAAAAAGAGGGCATTTTAGGGAAAGGAAATATCAGATGTACATGATGTGTCAAATGTTTCCCTCTGTTTCCCTTGACTTCCCTGTGCTCTAAATAGGAAAGGTGGTGAACCACTCCGAAGGATTTCCTGGGCTTTACTGATAGCCTCCAAATGGCTCTACTTCACAATTTCTCATTGTGACAGGTTTGGTTAATGACAAAATTGAGGAAAAAAGATGTAGACAGCCTGAAAATGCTGAAATTAATCATTTTATGTGGGGTTTTTTGGTGTTAAAGTCTGAGAAGCATAAATTCTGTTGAAATATTAGGACGTTGGAGAAGAATTACACAGGTAATTTGTTATTATGGCTAGCTGAATAAAAACCCCAAAACCTCCAAGAACACATCATTGCCTCCCAGAGTATTTCTTCAAAGATGGAGTTTCAAATGCTACATAAAGCCTAAGGCTTCATATTTTATATGAGGTGTGTATGTGTTAATAGAGGGATATCCGTGATGGTATCCCCAAGCCCTAGGCAAACTAACAGTGGTTCTCCTCCCTCTGAGCCACACTGCCTGCTTCCTTCCCTGCATCAGGTCTCTGCCAGCTAGTTCAAGAGACTCAAACCCAAATATTCCGAATTTCTGCAAGCTATTTTGTTAACAATTCATAAATGAGAAACTGGTCTAAGAGTCCTACTTTTGTTACCTAAACATTTGACAAATATCATCCATTCCCAGACATTTTTGCTATATCAAAACAGTGGAAGCCAGCTGTCCCAGGAGTACAGATAACCGAGATAACCATAGTTACTGAAATGTTACTGTACTCTAATAATGCTTGAAGAAACTAGCAGAAATAATAGCAAAACAACAAAAGAGTTGTAAGAAAGAAATACAAATATGACTAAATACTTAAGTAGTACCTTTCAGGTCATGTAAATATATAATGCAAGTCATTCCTTTTCTATTCCATGAATCACAGAAGCTGATGTAGAGGAATAGCTACAGCTGTATGTTCTCTTCCCCTGCACGCCCCCCATACACACACACGCACGCACACACACTACAGTTGCCGATACACTAGCACTTCTAAAAATGACTGTTTTGCCATCCAGGTTTTGGAAATACATAATGCAAAACTCAGTGGGTCTTACCTCCTCCTTACTGATGGGCTATTAACACCACCTAGCTTGACTTTCATGCAGACTGAATACACTAACAGCTGCGCTCTTTCATAAAATGAGATACAGAGTTATTAATTTTGCCACCAAAGTCATCAGACCAGAGTTTCTTAGTCGTGGCCATGAAATTCCTTTCAGATTACATACAACAAAAAAAAAAAAAAAAGAAGTTAAGAATCCATGGAGGGGAAGATAAAATGACTCATATATTTTAGCAAAACATAGGCTTGCAACTCCAAGACATGTAGGTTTGGCAGGAAGCAAATTTGTACACAGCCTATTACAAAAGGCATCTTGTTGGTCTCTCCCACAAATGCGTAAGTAACTGACAGGCTACTTGAAAAACTTTCATGAAAACAGCTTTTTCATGGGAAACGGACATGTTCTGTTGTTGTGTTTGGGGTTTTTTTTAATTTTAAACAAGAGTCTTACTTTTTGCATTCCAAATTCCACTTTCCAACTTCAATCACAAAATACATTTGCAGCACATATTAG
Organism: Balaeniceps rex; assembly: GCA_013401315.1. Classification (NCBI taxonomy): domain Eukaryota; kingdom Metazoa; phylum Chordata; class Aves; order Pelecaniformes; family Balaenicipitidae; genus Balaeniceps; species Balaeniceps rex. Next base: position 16,775 of record VYZW01030372.1, on the reverse strand, counting down.
AACAACGATGGCTCTTCACAAGGAGAAGTCTTTGCTGGATGGCAGCTAGTAGATACCATGTAGCTGCTAGAATACCAAAGTGTGAACCCATGGGCCAGGCTCTCTCCCTTTCCCCTTTTCAGATCTTGCCCAAAGCAGTTGTAGTCTGAGCTTCGAGAAACAACTCCCTTTCCTCATCCCATTCTCCCTTGCTCCAGTGGAAATACACTGCTCTGGACTCTGACCAGGAACGAGGACTTCTGTCTCGGCGTGGATGAGAGACACTCTGTTGTCCCCTGTCCCCTCCCTTCACAGAGAGGCAGCTCAGCATGAGCAACGAAACACAAGTATGGAGGGATGACTGGACTAAAAATGCTAGCAATGCCGAAAGATAGGCATGAAGCCCTACACTGGCAGCACACGCACTACAGAAAATGGCAGAGTTATCCTGAAGTCCAGGTTCAGATGGGTGAAAGTCCCTGTGCCCAGTATTTCCTATTGGGTAGACGCCTCTGCTGCGTGCAGTCAGAATATACAGAAACTGGGTCCAAGGTCTCAGGTGCGGTTGAAGCCATCTGAATCCAACCACCTATGCCATTTCCTACACCACAGCCATCTCCCAGCTCCTGCAGGAACTCTGGCCAAGCACAGCCTTGTTATTTAGACCTATACATCCTATGATTGCAACCTCAAGACTCACAAACTTACAGCTGTGCTGTTGCTGCCAAAAATGGTGTTGGAAATTCTGCAGACATTTAAGACAGTAACATCCTGTGGACTATCTGTGGACTTACCTAGCTCAGAGCAAGGGGGTAAAAGCCGTCCCCACTCACTGCAGGTAGGTAATAATTGTAACAGCTATGCAGGACGAAAGCAAATGGAAAAAACCACCTCATTCTATATGTAGGCTTAACTGTGAAAGCATTAGCCTGCACAACAGGCTTTCTAGTAAGGGCTAGCTAGATCTACACTACAAGTTTCTGCCAGCATGGGCAATCAAGGAGCAAGAAGATGCAATTTTTGGGTGCTAAAACTCTGCTGATACAACCTTCCAGGCCAATATATAGTCAAAACCATGCACCTACCAGAAGTAGTTTACTGTGCTTGGAGATTGTGTACAAGCTATAACGTCTTCACTTGCTTGTCCAAGCTGTAACCACGCAAGGGGTGCACCGGTGGAACGGTACTGCGGGTTTACAAAGCCGTGCTAGTGTTTAAATCACCTGAGCACATGCCCTTAATTTCACCAGGACTGCTTAAGTGATTGAAGGTCTACAGGACTGGGCCTTATCCTCATGCTGGTAACATTACCTTGAACTCTGCAAGGTGATCAGCCATTTACATCTTTAGTAGATTAAAAGTGTTGGCTTCATTTGAGTTTGCTTTTCAAACAAATTTGATTTGGAGGATTTTGTGCCCCTTTTGTTCCTGGTATGTAAAAAGCTAATCCACTTATTTTGGTACATGTCCCTGCTTTAAGATGCTTTATGACTGCATACTTTTTGTGATAGATTTACAATTTATCATATGCTGGCACTCAAGGAGATTAAATCCAAAATCTTGCAATACTGTGGCAGTTAAGTGATCACTATGAACACTGGAGCTAGTTCAACCACTGCTTGTCAACAGTTTGATAAATACAATGTTTTTATCCTGCTGGTAAATCGTCCGTAAAGAAAATAAAGTTTTTATAAGTGCGTTTGCCATTCTCAGGTGTACTGGAATTGATTTATCTGGCTACAGGTTTATCCTGAACTGTTCACAGTGAATAACAAATTGACTGGACAACATACGGCGTTTTGTATTCAAGGACAGCTGTGTGTGCAACAAACTTGGTTTACTCCATCATAGGGCAATATAGCTCAAATTAATATCACAAAATAAAATGTATTACTCAATTGAATACAACCTGATTTGTAAGTACCTTCAAATGGTACTGATAGATCCACATAAAAACAGTTTCTAATTTAACAGTTTGTTTAGAGGTCATTAGTTTCTGACTCTTTGGTTTCATGCAAATGTAACTAACCTTTCTAAACACTGATGGCTCTTCAAATGTGTGGATGAAGCTGAAATAACATTTCCATGGACATGGAAAAAAAATAATTTCAAATTAGTCAAACATTCTCCTTCTATCTATGTATGTATGCATCTAAGAGCTGTAAGTGATCCTGAGCCAGTTCAGCTCAGACTCCCAAGCTCCTGGTATCACAGCAAGGAAACTCCCAAGAAAGTGCTGCTGCATCAGAACAGTGGCACTGTACACCCTCACCCTGTAAAAATTAAAGCAGGGGTCAGAAACATTTTATGTGACCACAAATGCAGTTTAAGAAGACTTCATCCTTTTTTTCTTTATATTTGCTTCTTTCCTGCCATCCTCTATCCTCTCAGTCATGCAACCGTAAACTGAACAGAACTGTACTGAAGTGATTTGACTTGAAAACCAAACCAAACCAAAAAAATAAACCCAAAATATGGATCTGGTTTATAGCACAACCCTGCGAATAATAATCTGGCACAACATGGAAGTGGGTGAACAACAGTGCAAGAATGGTGACTTACTAAACTCTGCTGACTGAGAAAATGTTTGTGTAACCATACCTGGCTATACAAAATGGATGGAACTGAAGAATCAGATATTGCATTTTTTCCCTAGCAGTTCTGCCCATTTCTAGTTGGCCAGGGTTAAAATTTTCTGCTGTTTCTCAGGAACCACAAGACAGCTTGGGTCTTTTAATTCCTTGTCTTTTAATTCTTCTTTGTAATTCCTTGCTGTTTCTCAATCATGCTATCTCAGTTCCAGGAAGGGACGTGTTTGTGGAGCTGAATTTCTCAGCAATGTGCAGTGTAACTGTCTTTGTACTAGCAAAACAAGAGGAGGGGTCATTTCTTACTATTGCTGCCTTCATGAGTCTTAGAGGTGCAGTGTTGGTAGTTAACCAAATTGGAAAGATGTGTGAAATCTGGAGGCTAAATTAACCTGCAAATTTTCTTCAACAATTTACACATCAAATCACAGTGTGATCTTTTCCTTTAAAAAAGAGCAGCATACATTGTTTTCCAGTTAGCTGTCACAACTAAATGCTCAATACAGTCTGAAAAGTAAAAAAAAATGGCATTTATTGTGCTTTCTTATATATTAATTATAACTTTTTAAGAAAATGAAAGCTTTGTTGCAAACACATTTTGATCACTGAATGAAAATGTTCTTTCACATTTCCGAAATGTTTTGAGATCCCCAGAGAGAAGATAATGTGGAAGCCTTACTGTTAAAATTACCACCTCCTCATCCTTAGAGAAAGAGTACGCAAAATGCTTACGATAGATTTTAATGCAGCAGAAACGCAGACACTGTTTCTCCATGACAATTTATCTTTTTTTCCTCATTTTAGAAAAGTACTTGGGCCCAGATGTTATCAGGTGAAATTCAACAGCAGATGTCCTGTCAAAGGCATGCCAAGCAAGCTGAATTTATTTTAGTGATCTGCTGGCACGCCAGTGTAAATGGCTCAGTGTTATTAACTGAATTCTCCCTGCTCACCTGAAGTGGTTTTAAACTCATTTTTGTCCTGCAGAAAGAACCACACAAGAGTAATCTGATTAGTTTAGAAGCTGCTAGAATGACTAAAGAAGGATGCTTAAACTGAAGTGTGTGGCAAGGAACAACTGGTATCAGCAGGTTTCTTGCTTTTCCCATCAAAGACCCAGAAGCAAACTTTGCCATCCCATTTCTATGCCAGTGTCCTGGCATGTCTTTGTATAACCATCTTGTTCCAACAATTTTGCTAATGTGTTTTTTTTTGGAGATGAGTTGAAACCAAGACCTGAGCTGAGAATGCCAGACTCTGAAGTGGCACTTCTTCCTAACTCTAGCCACAAGTACAATTTCCACCAAGCCCCAACAGACAGATCTAGTCTTCAAAACTGGGTCTTCTCTTTCTTTTCTTTTTTTTCCCTCCATACAAAATATAATTCCCTGTATTACATTTTAATAATCTGCAGTGTCTTGCCTAATGAAAATAAGGCTCTGCAAAATATCTGCAGTTCCTCATTAAGCCCCTCTAGATCAGGAAAGGATTCTTGCTTCTGGTTAGCTGGAGAGCTCATGCCAGTGGCCACAAAATCACAAAGGTCTAAGCAGCTAAGGATTGCATGCTCCTAACATCTCCTCAGAGGTCCTGCCATCCTCAGTAACTCGCTGGTTCAAGCTCATGACCCACATCCTGCCCACTAAAACAAAACCTGCATTGACACTAGTGCCTGGCTCTAGGCTCCAAACTTTCCTTTGCTGTCTTCTGCAGGCCTGGTAGCCTGGTGGCCTCCTGCCAACACCATCTTTGGACGAGCTTGAATTTTTCTAAGTCTTCAAACCTGGACAGACGCCTCCTCTCCCCTCATTACAAACTACAGAGAATCACCATTTCTCACCATCGGCTTGCACCCTCCAGACTTGGGATGACAACATGTCCAAAGCTCAGGCTGTCTCACAGCTGGGACCCCCTGCTGCCATTGCAGCAGCTCACACTGTGTTGGGAACCTTGGGGAGCAGATGATCAGCCTGGCTTGCACATGGCAGGGAGCCAAGAAGAAAGGATAAACCTGGCTGGACTTCTTCCTTCCCACGCTGCCCAGAGCCAGTTCCGAACCCCGAATGCTTTCCTTCTCCCTGTCACCCTGGGGCAGTGCCAGCAGTGAAGTCTCCAGCCTCAAGTTCATCTGATTTAAACACAAGACCGTCGTTTCCTTTCCTGAAGTCATCCTCCCTCTTCACCACACAATTGTCAATTCCTAGACTAACTTCTTTGACAACATCCTCATTCATTACACCAAACTGATTCATGCCCTGAACACTGCTCATCTCATGCCCGAAGGGAATGCTGCTCCTCTGGCAAAACTGCTGCTATGATGTCATTCATGACTGTAACACAATATGTATGTATAATAAGGCCAAATTGAAGGCACAGAGGAAACCACACGTCTGACTTTTCCTAACTTCCAAGATCTTGCTTCTGCCACTTTAAAGTTCTTTTCATGTTGTTTTTCAGTTCAACGCTACATACTCTTTGTTAAGCACTGACAGTGGGGTTAGTGGCACAGTGGAAAGAGATATAAAGAGAGTCTCTGTCTTGAGGAATATCCTTTCAAGCAAAAAAGATGCATAAAGAAAAAAGCCTGAACACCTTTGGCCTCACAGAACATCATGATCTTCATCTCCCACCGCCAGCAAAGCGAAACGTACCGGCATCGCAGCCCTGCACCACTACTAGTGGACACATGGGAATTCCTTCAGATGGAAATAAAGCTAAACACCACCTGAGTCTATATTGTTACCAGTCTACAGCATTTACACCACAGATATAAAATCCTCAGTGTCCCGCCAACATAAAAACAGCCTGGGCTTTTTTTTTTTTTTAGCGAACAACTTGCACTTTGAGCCTCCTCAGTATGGAGGCTATGCCTTAACAATTACTTCATTAAGTTTCATTGTTCTAATCAATATCACGTTCACTTTTGTCCTGCTTTACAATTAGCATCACTTAATGCACAAGTCATCACACACTGTGAGTTTTTTTAAATGAGAATCATAGCTGTACTGCATGCAAGCGACCAACACCAAGAAAAAGCAGTACTACCTTTGGTTCTGCCCTCTCCTTCCTTGCAAGCCAGAGTCTTCTCCCTGCTATGCTCAGTCTGTTTCCACTTCTAAAAAGTGCAATTTTAATATGCTGAGAATTTTAGGCATTCCAACAATTCGTAGACACGTTTGCGCTTCTGAATATAAAGGGTCACTCTATGCTAAATTAAAAAGAACTGAATAATCATTTATTTGAAACAAAGACTCTTTTGTCTCCTGAAGTTGTTGCTATGCACGTTGATGCGGGAATATAACTTGATCACAGGAAACAAGAAAGATCTGTAGTTTGCATTTTTTTGGCTTACAAACGCAGTCCTGTTCACAGTGGTCACAAAGACATCACTTGATTTTTCACCAGTATTAGTAATGAAACAATCTTTTCTTGCTAACGTTTAGTGCTGCACAATTAACACACAACTGTAACACAACAGACCTGTCTTTATGAGTTTTGGGGCTGGAAAGCCTGCTTTTTGCAGTGTTTCTTCGTGTTTCAGATACTGAACGGTACCAGTGACAGGCAATGGGTGATGGCTTATAGTCCATCCAGCCATGCCTCTTCATAGCCAGTTCACACAGTGCAAGCCAGACCCCAGACGTGCTCACACCTCCCCCTGCAGCCTTTTCCTTTCCATTTTGGACATGCCGTGAGGTTTTCTACAGCATAAGGCAAGGCTGCCTCAAAGAAACAATCCCCTCAGGGCAGATTTGTGCCACGGGTGACAAAGCTCCAGCAGGCAGAGAAGACCTACCCAGACCCTGGAAGCCATCAGAGTCTGCTGCCACTGCGCTGTGCAGTTGTGAGCGTGGACAGGCGGCCAAAGGAGCTCTCTGTCCTCAGACCACACCTGGGACAGCTCTGGCCATGTCAACAGCATAGGGTGTTTTCATTTGTGGTCATATAGATTTAAGTGTTCACTTGCACATGGGCCTTTAGCTAAGGAAAATTAACTTATAAAGCATATTTCATTTAAGAATAAATGAAGCAGAGCCGTGGATATGTGAAATGACTTTGGGAGCCGAGGCAAAAAAACCCCCAAACATTTCTTGCTGTTGAGTGGGTCTTCAGTAAGAAACTCAAAGCCTGGGAAAAAATATTCTCTCTTCTTTGACAGCAACAAACTGCATTGTCACTAAGCTTAGCATCAGAGAAAAATCAGCTATTGCTGCCCTTCTCCAGTTCCAGCTGAATCACTCTTGGCTCTGCAAGCAGGGCAAGGATGGGAACTTGAGGCTGGAGAGGAAGGAAAACTTCCTCAATCCCCTTCTAAAGAAAGAGCTGTACTAACAGTCTGCTTTAAGACTGCCAGGGTGTGAAGATATTGTCTTGTTCTCTGCTGGAGCATGAGCATACATGATGTGAGGCACCAAGTGGCTTAGCAACTCAGGAACAGCAAGCAAGGCAAATCATTTCATAGAGCAGCACATAAGGAGAGAGTCTTTTTGCCACTACACGATATCAATGACAATTTGGACAGAGCACTTTTCATTTGTCACTGATCTATAATTCGCCTGATTTTGTCACGTTGAGTTATCAGACAGTCTGACGCTGAAAGCAACTTCATCAGTTACCCTCATCTGACAAGGGGCAACTGTAATATTATTGAATTTTACATGGAAGAAAATAGGGTATCAGTTAAAAAAGTTGGAATGGACTGCCTATTTTAAGGACTTTTCTAATAAAATGAGTCAGATGAGCTTTTCTGGCATTGCTAATATTAATTTTCACTGCGCTTATGTATTTAGTGATGCTCTGTATCAGGAGATGTCAGAATGCACCTAATCTGTTCACAACAATTCTGCAAAACCATTAAAACAGGCAGACCACAACGACTTTCACTGGTTCAGTGACAAAACACCATCCATTCACTTTAACCTGAAGCACACTTCCAAGTGTGTCCTGGACACAGTGTTAGGTGAGCATTCACACATGGGTTTGCTTAGGCAGTGGAATTAGTACAGGACAAGAGAGAACACTCTGTTGCCTTAGCATGATGCCATTAGCCCAGGGAGACGCTCTTTCCTTCTTATTTCCTCTGCAAACAAAATCTAGCTGTCAAGTGTCAGTCTGAACTCGGACTAAAACGTTGATAAGATTTCAACAACATAAAACTGCCTTGTTCATTCCTGAGTTTTGCAACAACTAGAAATAATCTCAGAAAAAATAGAAGTACCTACTTATAACATATGGAAGCTTGAATTAAAATCAACACTTCATGATTTTCTGCCCCCTACCCTAATGTACAGGGACTAGAATAATGTATAAAGTCAAATTCTCAGGATGTAAAAAAACCCACCAAAACCAGAGCTCTTGCTTGCCTGTTTTTTTGGCTCTTCGGTTTGGTTCTGCTCTGTTAAGCTAGGATGAAATCACAGCAAACACTACACTAATGCTTCTGTTAATTAACAACCTGCTTCGCAACTGCACTTTTCATTCCCACAAAAAGTGCTGCATTTTCACAAAGTATCACTTGTAGTAAGGCATTCAAACATGCTAATCGCAGCTTTGCCTCCCAGGGAGATGTATGGGCTTACTCTGCATTAGTTAAAGGCTTCTGAGGTTATTTCCTTTTATTACTGTTATTATAATTATTTGGAAAAAAATTAGAATTTGTTTTATTTTTGCAAACTTGCACATATCCAGCTCAAGAACAGATAAAATGATACCCTGATATGCTTTAAGAAGATACATATAACCCAGCTAGGTTTACAACAGTGTCACAGAAACGCAGATAGGAGGGGGCTGGGAAGAAAAAGTCTTCAGACATCTCTCTTTTTTTCCACACAGGCTACTCTGCATTGGCTATGATGGGAATGGGACAGAGAAGCGACTGCAGACGGTGCAAAGGAGATGTGGTTGTAAATTGCAACACATGCAAATTGTTCAGTGTAGCTTCCTATAAACATTGCATATCCATTTTCTTTATTATTTTCACTTATATTGTTATTGAGTATTTCAGGCTCTATTCCTCTGCTTTATTTTTACCTGGCTGCTGGGTAATAATAATAAAGATTGAAAAGTTTAGTCACAAGACAACAGGATCCAGCACTGGGTTATTGCAAATTCCTGTTTACTGCAAACACTGACGTATGCAAATAAGGAATCTGGGTCAAAAAAGCACAACAGAGGATGCTACCTGTCTTTGTACTGAATAGCAGGCAGCTGGGAAATTGGCAAGTTTTAGTATAAAAACAGTAGGAATCTGCTTCAATGAGGTGATTTATTTTTTTATAAGGGCATTTTAGATGTTCAGCCAAAGTGAGAAGTTGGTTTCCTGTTGAATTAATGCTTCACTTTCCAATAGATCTAGGTATCTGTGGCTCCTATTTCTGTGTCCGTGCAACACTGAAATTTGTCTTGCTAGGCACCTCTGCACTGATTGTATTGCTAAACAAATTAGCAGAGGACTGGGCCTGTGGGTCTGGGAAGAAGCACTCTTCAAAATAGTTGTCCACTGCTAGACAGGCAAAGAGAGAGAAGAGATGCCCTGGAGAACACAGTACTAGGAAACTGCCTGGGAAGAGAAGCCCCAGGGATCTTGCTCTATTTTGATAGCAGCTGCTATACCAATAACATATGATAATCCGCCTGGAAGATTCTAGGGCAATGTTATAACTAGAATAAAATTGATGATGCAATTTTTGGCCATGTGTAAGTGGTGGGAGATTGTACAATATTAAGAAAAAGACAAAAACCAGGCCACTGCATGAAGAGACTGTCTGGAGTGCATCAGGAGTAAGTTAACAGGGAATGGAGAAATGAACACAATGGAGCCAGAGAGCCCCAGACCAATTTACAGTGAGTCATGATTCTGCAAAATAACAAATCAACATAGACGACATACCCAGTCATCATCCAAACAATATGGCACTTTCTAAACCAGATCTTGAAAAGATTAATTTGTCCCTCGAAACTGAGCATTAGGATGAGCCTTTTTTCAATGAAATGTACAACTAATATTTTTTTAAAAATTCAATAGACAAATACACTTGATTATATAGATATTACTTTTTGAAGGTGAAGTCCTATTATGTCATTCATCAAGAGTTGAAGGCTCTTCAGAAGTCCACACACACAGAGCACATTATGCATTGTTAGTTTTCTAGTTGTATTTGTACACAAATTTGGTCAAACAAAGCTAACAGAATTTTTTTTTAAATCCTTTTTCTGAAAATATATATGCAAATCAAATATATAAAGCCTTTAATACCTCGATCTCACTAGATGTTGTTTTCAGTGGGACTAATAAAAGTTTAGAGTAAATTAATTTAGCTTATTGGTATTGCTGCGTAGGGAAGGGCAAGGCAGATTAGGCTCCAATCTACAATGCTAAAAATAGTCAGATACACTTGCTGTAGGAGTTTTAAAAATAGGACCTTATTTTAAAAGACAAGAAATAATTTTTAAATGTTCCTCTAAATCCAGACTTCCTTGCAAAAGTTAAGTCCTGAAAACAGGAATTAAAAGCCCAGGACTCCTCTTGTAGAAGCCACCAGGAGCTCTGCAATGAGACTAAATGGCAGCCACATCAATAGCAATAGAAATAGTAGAGAAATTAATTGTCTACAGCACACCTTCATTTAAAAAAAAAGAACCATAAGCATAAGATTAATTTGTTACAATGTAGATGTTAGGTGTTACAGAGTCAATTAGTGAAATGAAAAGTTAGGATAAATCCATCACTGCCAATTAAGATGTATTAAAGATAATATTGTCTCTTTGGTGTTCTTACAAATTTAAAGGCGTTTACCCTTAGGCTACTGTTATTCAGCTCCTGTATGTGAGCATTAGCCTGTGTCTTAATGATGCTCGATAATACATACACTTTAATGGGCTGTTTTCTTCATTTAAAGGTGAACTCCCAAGCAAAAAGACTATGTCTCTACTGTCGCTTTAGGACGTATTGAAGAACTGCAGTGGCAGGACTGAGCATTTTTGCTTAAACATTCTGTGCTAACATCTTTTGTTTTCTCTTTCAGCCCCTTCTTCAGGGAGGGGCTCTGAGCAATGCAGCATCTTGTTTTGTTAAAGTTTTATCATTTGCTTCTTTTGAAATGCACAAGCTGCTTTATCGTTAGCTTTGAGATTTCAACTTGCACGCTGTCTGGATCTGGGTGTTTCCTCCACCTCTAAAAAAGGGGCAGTTGGTTTTGGAAACTTGCAGAAAGCCTGGATGCCTGTCAGCTTCCACTCCCACACCCCCCCAAAAAGGGGGAGCGTAAGCCCAGGCTGCTCAGTGAACAACCCCGCTGTTGCACTTGAAGGCACATGCACTCCCAATTTGGGAGGAGAAGGAGGGAAGGCCTGCAGCCACCCTGCAAACTCAAGGCGTTTCTGGTCCCTTTTCCAAGAGGGGTTGCACGGAGGGGAGTCAGCCCAGATAAGGCATGCTGACAGCCCAGCGGGAAGTGGGACCCTGACCTGCTGTTGAGTTTGATATACTTCTGAAAGTCCCTAAAACTTCTTTGGATGACTTTGTTCATTTATTGCCCTCAAGAATCCCACTGCTGTTGCTTAACCTCCAGCGACAGGCAGGCTGTTCCCAATGCATCATTAAATAGATAGAGGAGCAGAAAGTAAAGAACAAGAACCCATGTTTTGCCGTAGGAAACCAGGACCCATTATCAGTACTAGCAGTGATGGAGATGGACACTTTATTGAATGGTTAAAATGTTTGAAATTAATGACAGGGCCCAGTGTTCCAAGAAGACACCCCACAAAAAGTGTCAGCTCCTTGATTGGGCACTTCTTTGTTCAGATAAAGAAAACCTTTGAACTAAGCTCTTCCCTGGTACACTCCAAGAAGGCTTTACATTGCACTACATTTACACAGACTGCTGGGCAGGGTAAAAGGTTAGGGTTAGGTAAAGGTGTCCTTTGCCCCTCTCTCTAATGAAATGAGGAGTGATATTCACCCTGCAAAGAGCAGGCTTTGTCTTTTGTGGACATGGCAGAAGGGCTGTCCTAGGCATTAGCATTATAGGAGGCAGGTGAAAAAGACAGCTGTCAATCTCTCATGCCTTACCTGTTGTATAAAATGCACTATATTAGAACTAAATTGCACTGCTAATGAATTCATATTGTTAAACGAAGCCATTTAACACAGACAAGCATTAAATCAAAATTAATTACTTTTTAAACACTGTCCATGTTAAAAATAGAAGATCATTGAACTCTTTCTTTGTTGAGAAAACACAATTAATACAAGACAGTACGCCCACTCCCATTATAGGCATCACTGAGCTTACATGGGGGAAGACAACTGACGCTGTGGAGAAAAAAACCATTTTTCTCTAAAGGCCACCCTGCTGTCCTCTCCCATCCCTGCCCACCAGCTTTGACGAGGGCAAGATACAGCTCTCCATTGATTCACCGGGCACAGTTTCAGCCATCTCAATGAATGAATCTGAAGGTAGAAACAAAAGAATCGTAACATTTTGTTCCACACACAGAACCTCAAAGGTCTTGATCTTGAAATGTCACTGGTCAGAGACGTCCAAATAAATAGCTTCAGCCAGAATTGTAACCTTTAATAAAAAGGTACAAGTACTTTCTAAGGATATATGTCTTCAGCACAAATACAATGTATACAAATAAAAACAAATCCAACACCACAGCTGGTGTTTAATGACACTTAATTTACATAGCAAAACCAGAATTGAGTGTTTGTGGAACTGGCAAAGGATTGAGAAGATGGCTTTACCTTCAAACTGCTACTAAAAAAAGCCTCCATTTCCATAGATGCTTCCCAATGCATTACCTTTTCAGTAACGAGTGCTAGGAGATCTAATCAGAGACGGGTGCTTACTGAAATACAAGTCCACAGCCAGTTGCTCCTTCAGACAGCAAAATTCACCTCAGAGTAATTTCCCTTTTTGCAGAGGACCAGCAAGCTGGTCATGAACTTAGAAGAGGTACAGTTATCGCGTTGACCACCTGCCTGAATGCTTAACTCAGGTGTGAAGTATATCATACAGCACACGAGTCAACAAGCCTTGTGATCAGTGGTGTCAAAGGCTGACAATACATCTACTAAAAACCAGCACAGGCACCTCCATATTCATCATCCATTGCTAGGAGTCAGTTATCCACCATCTATGCAAGTGCATTTGAAGTCCTGCTTGTGTTACTTTAACAAAAAATTGCACCAGGTCAGGCTGGTTTAAAAGGCTGGATTTCTTCTTGGCTGAAGTCCGCATCTCTTTTCTTGCTGTACTTCAATGCCAGCTGCAAACTTCTAGTAAAGCTGCAGTATTCTATTTATTTATTTATTAAAATTAAGCCTGATATTAACACTGGCAAATAATCCAAGTTAGCATTCGCAGAGCTCAAAACTCCTTGGTCCAGTCAGTTTTATTTAGGTTTGGCACCCGTGACTCTACCCAGCCTTTCTCTTCTCCAGCAAAAAGAAAGCCCCCAACAGTATTTTCACCCCGTCAGCACAAGCTCAAGCTTTTAAGAGCAACTGCTCCTCAAGCACTCTGCTACAGCCCTTATTTTCAGACTGTTGGGTTTGCCATCGATCTCAGTGAGACGGGGAGTCCAGGACCCGCAACAGCTGAGCTCCAGAGCAGGGAGCACTGAGTGAGCTGCTCTAGAAGCGCTTTCAGCAGGCTGTCATCCAGCATTCTTCTCATCTCTTCAGTTTCAGCATCCTCATTCTGATATAAACTCCACATTATTTCTCTGCTTTTCTCTTCTTATCCATTTAGATCATAAAACTGGCTTTTCCTTTCAACTGCTTATAAGCTGACCTGCTACATCACTGTCAGAAATTAATACCCCATATAGCAAATTGCCACAATTACATTACTAACAAGTTTTAATATTTCTATGATGAAAAAAAACCACGAGAGAAGAACCACATTGTTAAGACAAAATTGACATTACTATTTACAGATGTGTCTGTGCAAAGGGCAATTTTCTGACACCCTATTTTATTCAGTGAGCTGGAAAGAATCTCCCTGCCCAAGATATGCTTAAGAAAATGCATTCAATAATTTAATTAGCTATTGCAATTTTGTGTAGTCCATGTAAGATTTTCTGTAGAAATCCCCCAGTTCATGGGATTTCACTGGAAGGACTTGATGAGTTCTTTTCATGTTGCACAAAAATGTTTCCACCCCACATTATTAGGTGAAAAAGTCTCCCCTCCTGACAACATGCTGTTGCAACACTGTGCTTAGCATGGGAGGCACTGGTGGCACAAATATTTGGTGTAAATAACTGTACGTGGAGACAATGGTGTGGACTCAATCTGCCATCCTGAATTCTGACTGAACGCCTCTAAGCCAGAACCTCTTACATGAACTTCATATCAACTCACACATAGTGTCTGCTACCAGGCAACGCTATATAATTCCTATTTAGCACAATAACAAACAAAAATAAAATTATCACTAAGCACAGAACTTAAAAACGTCTACCTGTTTAGACTACCCTGGAAATATCTTTATGTAAGTAATCATTCCACCAGGAGTGGAGAACAATGTCCACCAAATAAAGAAACTACGCACCTGAGTGGTGATATTCTATCGATGAACATGGAGGTATATGCCCAATCCATGTAATGTGTTGAAGAAAGTGTGGTATCAGAAAGGGGCAGGATGGCCAGCTGAAAAGAAACTGGTGCAATTTCCTACTCTGCCACAGATGTACTGGGTGATCTTGGGTGACCACTGCTCAGTGTCCCCTCCTCTGAGCATAGCTAACAGTCCTGACACGTTTCTGTCCAAGAGACTGAGAAGTCTCTTGGGGAGACATACTAAGAGATGAGTTAGGGTATAGCTAGCGATATCTCGTTAAAGGGCCAGAAAGAACTGAAATGCTCAGAAACCTCTAAGAGCCTCTCCATGACATCAAGTAATGTCTTGCTCCGCTGTATGGATAAGGCCATTTTGCTGTGACTAGCAAAATGTGAGAAGCAGTTGTGTCAATACTTTTGAAATTCAGTAGTAAATTCTGGTTTGATCATCTTTTCTCCATTTCTTCCAGGAAGGCAAAATTTCAAATCAAGGATAAAACTCTGAGGTATCTTACGTCCTTCTCCCTTGTCCCCCAAGAAAGTTTAGGACTGAGTCTTAGATGGGTGGATGTTGGTTCAGCTATTAGTACATTTGTATTGAAAAACAAAGCAAAACCTACATTTATAGTTAGGAAAGTTATTCCAGGAAGCTGTGAGAAAGCAAAACAATAAGACATCATTGGGGAGCTCATTTTAGAGAAAGCACAGCAGGATGTGCAGCCACAGAAAAACAATATTCAAAAAGTCTGACCTAGATAACAGTATTTCCTAGTGACTAGAATTCATTAAAAACAACATATTAAAAATGTACTGTGCAGGATCCTTTGACGCCTGAGTGTCACATTCAGTTTAAATAACCCAGCCCAACTTAGCTAAAAATAAAAGCAACTTTTATTTTTTCCTTTACCAAAAAATAACAACAAAGAAAGCTGAGAGTTGTGCTATTAAGAAGAGGCTAACAATAAGTCAGTATGAAACAGAGCTCTGACTTTGTAGGGTTTTATATGAGTGAATGCTTTCTTTGGCTCGCAGACCTGAGTGTTGGGTTCAAAGGGATTCCAAATGCGAAAGCAAAACTCAGCAGAAAGTCTCAAAGTTTCCATACTATAAAACTGAAGCATCTTCACGTAATTTTGGTGGAAAATCATGATGATTAAATTATGCTATCTCACGGTAGCAGTGTATTAGCACATGTTAGGATATCATCTTCAAGCCTCTCCTACCTCCCTGCTTCTCCCCAAGTGCTACAGAGAAAATCCTTCTTAGAAAAGGAGGCTCAGCTGTGTCCCTCACAGAGAAGAAGAAGGGAGAATCAAACCCCTTCCTCCTTGAGAAAGCTTTTGAGTTGTGTTGAATACAGCCCCAGGTTACCTCTGCATTTCAAGAAGCTACTCGCATGCTTCTATACTCAAAGTTAAGCATGTGCTTAAGCACTATACTAATGCCAAAGTGCCTTTCTACATCAAGCCTATATTCACCTTACAAGTAGATACAGTTTACTTTAAAAGCTTTATTGTTGTGTAAGCATGAATAAAGGGATGAGATTCATAGACTTGTCCATCTTTTCTTGTAAAAATAACATGATGCATCACAAAATATTTTCTAGTGTAAATTCAAAACTTTAGATCCCTGCAGAACGTCCTCTGGACATCTCCATGTCTGAAAAAGACACGCTCCCCACCCAACAAAAAACATAATCCAGTTTAAAATTTGCTAAAAGAGAAGAATCACAGAACTGCAACCAATATAAACACACCTTCATGCTTACTAAATTCAATGAGTTTGACAGTTTCTTAAAAATGACTCCAGAACCAGCTTTGAATTGTACAACTGCTTTATACCTACTGACTGCATAGTTAGCCATTTGTCACTTGATAGCATCTATTTTTGCCCTGAAACAGTTACAGGAGCCAAACTAAGATCTTATCTTTTAGAAAGCACTAAAATAATGTGGGTAGATGAGTGTGCTCCATTCTAGTTATTATTTACTTGCTACTCATATTTGATACTCACTTCCTATCCATCAAGTCTTCCAAGCAACCTCATTAAAGAAGGTCAATTACAAGATGACTACAGTTACTAGCTAATATAGAGCCCACTCATCGCCTGAAGACAGCAAAGTACTGGTCAACCATGCTGCAGGAAAGAAAAGGTTCATTGCAACTTCTGCAACCTGGACAGTAAGCACTCTGCAAAACAATCCCTACTGGATTTAACAGCGGTGACTGAAAAGGTTGCCGGTCCTCCCATCCTCTTCCCACACCACGCCATTGCCACAGTTAAATCTGATGAGTTAGTGACTCCAAGTCCGCAGCTGCCTCAGTTCACATGCTGCTTCAACACCAAATAAAACCTGAAGGTGGATTACACTGCCTTCGGGCTGGGAGCTGCAGTGGCTGGGGAGCAGGCACACTACTTTTTGCTATTTTTACCTTAAAGATAAGGAATTCCAGCAGAGACAGAGCAAAGTAATTGGCAGTAACTTTTTAAAGTGCCTCGGCCTGAATCAATGGAGGTCTTCAATCACAGCCCACCGAGCAGAACCCAGCCCTGCTCCCCATCCGCTCCATATAAGTTACCCACAAAAGGATTTGCTAAACTATATCACAACTGGCTTTCTTTTGTTGCCCCAATCACTG
>VYZW01030358.1:4279-27501 GCA_013401315.1 Balaeniceps rex | reverse complement strand
TTCCCCCCCCCCCGCCCCAAATAATTATAATGCACCTAAAATGATATACATAAAGCAGGACACTGCAAACATTTTCCTACATAGTTATGTTTACTCAAATATATAACGAAGTATTGAAACTACAGATAATGCTGCTCTTCAGGAAAGCATGCATCTACTGCTCCTGTAGGAGCATAGCATTGCCAATCCCAAGCAACAAAAAGCAGTGAAGGAGAGATGCCTCTTAGCTGAGCAAATAAAATTGGCAACCAAAACGTCATCACTCCCATAGGCTCTTCTGAATGCTGATATTTGATTAGAAGAGTGAAAATATCAGCAGCTTTCTAAAAAAGTTTCCTGCTTTTCATGGCAATGGCTTAACCACTAACAACCTTTCAACCACTACAACATCTCTGGGCTAGACAAAGTGAAATGATGCCCTAGAGGTCAGAAATGAGTCTAATAATATTAACGGCAGGGGACAAAAAGGCAAAACAGAATTTTATGCTAATAATGCTGGGTTTGTGCCTGGACTTCAGCACTTAACATGTTTGTTAGTTATCTAAGTGCTTTTAGCTATTTTGTGCTTTTGGGAAGGACATTCCCAGCATGAAAGATTGTAATATAAAACAGATAACAGGATATGCATGAAAGTCCCAAGGGAGTAACTATTTAAACAAAGTTTTCTTTGGACAGTTAGGGAAAGACGACAGATAAGAAAGATTTAAAAGAATAATTCATGTGTGAACACCAAGAACAGGGTGGGGAGGAGTATTTAGAACTGTCCAGTAGACAAGGAAAAACAGACGGTGATTTGCCAAACCACAACTGCAATGACATTCCCATATAAATATACATCACAAACTGGAGTTTACCAAAGCAGCCTCACCCATTGCAGAAAAGCCTTTTAACGACCACGTACAAATGGGGATGGTGTGTTATTACAGTGAGCTTTCAGGCCAAATTAAGTAGAGGCTTTATTCTGCCTTCTTGGGCCACATTTTCAGCTCTCGTATATCCAGAGAAGTTTCAAAGCTTTGAAACAGTCCTAGGCAAACACAAGTCCAAGTTGACAGCAATTTATCATCTAACAGCTTTATTACACAAACACATATAGCACAACGTTATGAACTCCATGCCAAAAAGACTTATTTGTTTGAATGAAACACCCAATCTGCATGGGTTTGGAGGTTTCTTTGCCTCTTTTTGGGCTCATCAGTTTAGGTACTGACTGAACAAATGCTTGAAAGCATATTTACCCTCAAGTGTCCTGCTGTTCTCTATGGGTGTGCTTCTCTTGCATTTAAACTTAGATCCAAGACCATGTTTGAGCTCACCATAGTATACTGACCATAGTATACTGGTTAACAACTGTTCTGTTTTTGCAAGAGCATATTCCTGTGTGGAAGCCATAGGAAGCTTAGACTAACAAAAAGAGATTCAGACTCTTAAAGTTACATCATGTTCTCTCAGAAATCAAGATCACTTGAAAAATAGTTCCCAAAGTGAGATGTCGGAGACCAAGAATTGAAGCTCTGGTCCGGCTAAAGTCTGGGATGTGCTACTCTAAGAAGTCTGCCTAAACATATGATCCTCAACAAATAAAGGACTGAAAATTTCTAGCACTTCGAAAATACATACATCTGTGTGTCTGTGTTAGGATGGGAGAAATACATCCATGATAGACTTGAGTTTTGGTAACATGCAAATTAATGTTCAATAAATTCAAAGTGTGGATACAGAAACACAGTAAAAGGGAAGGACTGATGTTATAGCTCTAAATTCTCTCTTCCTTTTATTATGAACAAAAAATGTGGGAAAAACAAGCTAACAGTGAAAAAAAAGTAAAGACACCACTGAAGAGAAAGTCAGGAGTAAAAAACGGGGTGGGGGATGGAAGGAGGAAACAGACACTGAAGACAAAACAGGAAAAAAGGTCATGATTTGTGTAATAGCCAAAAAACTGCAGTGAGGCCAGAGAGGGGGGCAGGGTGGGAAGACACCAGAATCCCAGTATGAGCTAAGTTACATTGTAGAGACTACTGGACAGAACACAAGATCTCCAAGTGTTGGTCCTTCAAGTGCTAGGCTGCAGGAGACCCAACAACTATCATTTCACCCTCACATACAAAATCCTGCCCAGTAAAGTTGTTTAACCACAAAAGAATTTGTGCAAGAAAGGGCAAATGCACACCTATAGGAATGGGAAAAGCAAAACCCTTAAACCCACTGACCTTATGACATACTGTTTCCACAGAAGAATTTCTTTTCAAGAGCCTAAAGTCTCTTTCCTATGCAACCAAATGCATCACAAGAGGCAATGCTTTTAAGACTTTTCCAGTAGCTTCTTCATTTTTGTACTTTAATTTCATGAGAAGCTTCAAGACCTGTTCCTCTATTGTAAGATTTAAACAGACTGCTCCTTCCTTTGCAGTTGTAATTATTTATGTATTTATTTTTAAGCAGCAAATGCTGGCTTTGGATTGTCTAATGGATTAAGTGAAAAGCTGGACTTCCTGGAAAAACTCTGTTACTGTATACCTGAATTCCTAAAGTGACAGAATTCTTACTAGCTCACTTTTGTTTTTCAGGCATATCTACATATCCATAAGTGTTTCAGTTCCATTCAATACCAAGATTTGAGGCACAATATTTCAACAATTTAACTACAACTTTGGCTCACCAGTTCCTACGTAGTAAGCTTCTTTCTGGTTTTAAAACACATCATGAATTATATCCCATTTACTTTTTGTTGAAGAGCTCAAAGATCAAACTCATATCTAAAATACCTATCTGAAGACATGAGCTAAGTGTTTTGTAGTAGTTATAAAATTGGCTAATCTATAAAAATATTTCTGATTTTGGCAGAAAACTTGGGCACTACGAGAAGAAAGACACACTCACTAGGACAGCAGTAGAACCAAACCAGAAATAGGTCTCAAGGCCTCCTCTATTACATACCGACATCAAGTATTTCTAGATGTTCCATGTAAGGAGACAACATCATAGTCTTTCATTTATTTTCAGTTGAAACCCAGAGGTGACTTCTTTCCAAAAATGTAAGGGTGACAGTCAACAAGAGAAGTTTAGTTTTGCTTAGACAATAGCAATACTTCCAAGCTTCATATAGAAAAGAGAAAGTGGAGACAAGTCTTTTCAATCCATTTACATTACTAGATCCTCTAGGCATGAACAAAAATTGTATTACAGAGTGTCACTACTGGGTTACATGGGAGTTATGAAATGAGCTTTTTTGCTTCTAAATTTATAACCTGGAACAGAAGTATTCCCAGCTCAATTTCCTCTGAAATAACTATTATACAAGCTAAAAGTTTGTTCTTGTCAAGTGATATAACATTTTCCTGTCGAACAATCCAAGCTAATTCATGCTCGTATGACATCACTAAAAATCCAAGGTCAGATCTGAGTCTGGAGCACACAGACGCCACTAACTATACATTCCAATTCAACAGAATTGGAATTCACCACAGTTATATAAAAATGAACACAAAATTCTCATTCACATCAGGTGAAGAAAAAATTTTGTGTTAGCAGATTCCTTTTATGAGGTATTGCTGTCATCAAGTGATTCCCTGCAACTTCAGTAATCACCATGACCACTTTTACACAGAAACAATTCAATACTTCAAGCAAAATGAATATACAGTCTTTTTTCCGCAAAGAAAAATTGTGGTATTTCTCATACATTTCTTATGCCAATTAAAACAATGTTTCATTGTCTTCTTTAACAAAGGAGACTGGATTTTAGACTGCACATATCTACAAAACATACTGCAACACTTGAGATAAAAATTGTAAAGATTAAAGTAAGCTTACTGGAAAACGGAAACAGAGACATGTAGCTTAAGGCATTCTTTTTAAGATATACAGTTTGGAAAAGACCTTTAAGATCATCGAGTCCAACCGTACCTATCCACTACTAAACCGTGTCCCTAAGCACCTCGTCTACCTGTCTTTTAAATACCTCCAGGGATGAGGACTCCACCACTTCCCTGGACAGCCTGTTCCAATATTCGACAACCCTCTCCGTGAAGAAGTTTTTCCTAATATCTAATCTAAACTTCCCCTGGCGCAACTTGAGGCCATTGCCTCTCATCCTATCACTTTCTACTTGGGACAAGAGACCAACACCCACCTCGCTACAACCTCCTTTCAGGTAGTTGTAGGGGGCAATAAGGTCTCCCCTCAGCCTCCTCTTCTCCAGGATAAACAACCCCAGATCCCTCAGCCGCTCCTCATAAGACTTGTGCTACAGACCGTTCGCCAGCTTCGTTGCCCTTCTTTGGACGCGCTCCAGCACCTCAATGTCCTTCTTGCACTGATGGGCCCAAAACTGAACACGGTACTCGAGGTGCGGCCTCACCAGTGCCGAGTACAGGGGAAGGATGACTTCCCTGGTCCTACTGGTCACACTATTTCTGATACAAGCCAGGATGCTATTGGCCTTCCTGGCCGCCTGGGCACACTGCTGACTCATATTCAGTCGGCTGTCGATCAACACCCCAGATCCCTCTCTGCCAAGCAGCTTTCCAGCCACTCATCCCCAAGCCTGTAGCATCCCATGGGGTTGTTGTGGCCCAAGTGCAGGACCTGGCACTTGGCCTTGTTGAACCTCATGCAGTTGGTCACAGACCATTGGTCCAGCCTGTCCAGGTCCCTCTGTAGAGCCTTCCTACCCTCAAGCAGATCAACACTTCCTCCCAGCTTAGTGTCATCTGCAAACTTGCTGAGGGTACACTCGATCCCCTCGTCCAGATCATTGATAAAGATGTTGAACAAAACTGGCCCCGACACTGAGCCCTGGGGAACACCACTCGTGACCGGCCTCCAACTGGATTTAACTGCATTCACCACCACCCCTTGGGCCCGGCCACCCAGCCAGTTTTTAACCCAGCACAGAGTATGCCTGTCCAGGCCATGGGCAGCCAGTTTCTCCAGGAGAATGCTGTGGGAGACTGTGTCAAAGGCTTTACTGAAGTCCAGGTAGACAACATCCACAGCCTTTCCCTCATCCAATAAGCGGGTCAATATAGCATGCTTGGTGTGACTTCCAAATAAGAGTTTCAAATTGTTTAAAAGACAAAATAATTTTTCATCTGACAAAGGTTATACGAACTGAAATATTGTACCATACTTCACATAAAATGTAAAGTATGCTAAGCTATCCAGAAAGATTTCAAAAAAGTTGAGGTTATTTATATAATTCTTGTTCTGAAAATGCATTACCAGCTTGTGTTACCCCATGTTAAAATGCATAGATAATCCTTTTAAATATATATCTATATATAGCACCTTACAACGAAGAGACATTTAGATGGAAATGGTGAAAAAAGAACTAAGTTGAAGCACAATGTTCCATAATCCTGTAATGGGAAACAGATTCCCTAAAATTCCCAAGACATAGCAACAAGGCTGTTTTAAGCTGTGATGTGTGGGCTTCGCTGTTTGCAACATACAGACACCCTTCCCACTTCATATTAGTTTCATGTATAAACATCTCTTTCATCCTCTTTTCTTCTCCCTCCCCTCCTGTACCTTCACTTAATCTTATTTACTTTTTTTAGAATCTTCCTGATTACCAGTTAAGTCCTATGCCTTCCACTCTTAATTCCATCACCATTGCTAGAAAGCCACAGTGCCAAACTGTGTCAAAAGCCTGGCTTACATCCAGACAGTTTAGCATCTCACCTGAACAAAAAGAACATAGGCAATTCAATATGCAAGCTGGATTTTTCTTTCAAATCACATCCACACGAGAACAAGCAAAATAAGCTGTTCACAAAATTATGTGAAAGACTATTTGCTAACTGATCAAAAACAAACAAACAAAAAAATCAAATGTAGTACTTAAAAGCTGTTCAACTAATCACAAATTACGCCACAGACGAATATTTAGTATGAAAGAAACAGCTTCAGAAATAGAGAATGCATTTCTGCAGCTAACTTTTTAATCAGAACTATACTACTACCTAGAATTGGGGATTTGTTTCTGCCCAAAGCAACTGGAAACCAGTATAGCCAATATATCACAAAGATGTACTGGCAGGCTGAAACAAAGGGAATTCAGTTCTTCCTTTTCTGTGCATCATAACATACATTCCAGTTAGTGTTCTCAACATCCACAATAATTGGGGAGATGACAAAAATCCTCTTAAAACAAAGAGATAATCAAATCTGAGAATGGTATAAATCACTAGGTTTTTCTGCTCTAGTCTCCCAAAGTACCTTGTTCTGAAAAACGTGGATTGATTGTGTTATTGATCCATAGTCTATGAAGACCTCCACCTTCCCAAACTGAAGAGATTACACAGGCAAAAACCAACACTAGAGCTCCTTTCATAGGGAATCTCTTCCAGAACAGGCCCTGATTAATGGAGATGAAAGTGGAAGGCCTTAATACTTCTGAAAGAATCTGCCTGACAAAAAACCCAAGGTAAAGCCTATCTAGAAGAAAAGGATTTTACGCTCTGTTGACGTTGTCAGTGACCTCCTTTAAACTGTCATGGCTGGGATGAATAGCTTAAGTCACCAATCCATTTTATGACTGCTCAATCTGAGCCAGGGTTTAAGCAGCATGCTGTGCTGCACAGGCTATGTTAATCCATCTACAAGTTAAGATACGAGGAGAGCTGCAATCTGTGCATGCCCAGCAGACAAAAAATATCCGTCGTCTTCGCTCTAATCGAGGACTGCGTTTATTTAAGGAGTAAATTTTCCAATTCAAAGAATTAATATAAAAGTTTCAGGAAAAATATATATTCTGCATTACTCAATTCAGAGCAGGTTTTACTGTTTGCAGACCTCATGCAGAGGTGGTAGATATATCACATTCTTTTTCTTCTTGATTTTGACCATGACATTATCTTAAGAATTGGCTCTAACTAATCCTTAGTATATTATTTAGTAATGAAAATAAACCCAGCAGGAACAAAAAAATCAATTCTCAAAAGAAAAACTGTAAGAGGGAGAGATGCCATTTGTCTTTTCACTAATTCCTAGCATTACAGGCCTGCAGAAAAAGAAAGAATACTGAAGTCTCTTGGAAGCTGTGCAGTATTTCTTCTACTTAGTGTTTAATCCCTTCAGGGAACACAGCAAGAATAAGAGGAACGCAAACAAATTTTAAGAAGCTGTATTAGAGCAAGTTTTTATTCTTCTAGTTCTGAGCAGTTTGTTGAGAGTGATCCAAGAAAAGTCCTTAACGTTTAAAAATCAAGTTGATGGGAAAAAAGCTAATATTTATAAAAGCTGTTTAGAAAAAAAATAGGTAATTTTGTAAAGAAATAGCTCTGTTTGTATCGCTGTGTTTTTAAAATTCTTTTAGGTTGCTTTAGTCACAGGTGCTCAAACAGATCTGACAGCTAGTTTTAAAACGTTAAAAATCTCCAAGTTCATTAATGAAGTGACCATAAGATTCTGTAAAGCCACTTTCTAAAAATGTTCAGAGTTATCATCTGAGACATCTGTGAAGCCCTTCTAAAATATTCAGTTCAATCTTTCAGGAATGAAGTGGGTTTTTTTTTTTCTGAAAAGGATAACGAGGAACCATGAAGTTCTACACAAAGCAACAAAAACCTCAAGGTTAGGTGCAAACTTTGAGTTATGTTCTAAGTAGAGCTAGAATGACTACTTTATGGACTAAACCAGAATTTATTATAGCTATTTCTTAACTTAAACAACTAGAATAAATATTCCAATATATTGTACATCCTACTTTTAAACCAATTGCCCTGTAGCCAGTATTCATTAATCAAGTCCCTCAATAAGGAGGTGAAAAACTTATCTCCAAGGTCAGCACAGCCTGTGGAAGGGCATTATTTCTCAGGATTGACTAACACACAGAGGTTGTACTAATTTGAAGATACAGCTATCTTAAATACATCCCCTGATTTCAACTGGTTGGCAATAATGCTCTATCAAACTGTGTGCACATGCCTGCACATAGATGTTTTCATGATTTTTTCAAGAAACATCCATTTCTTTTTGTTCAATAGTTGTTACAATTAATTATTTCAGCAGAATGCAAGCCTAATATTACATATGGCATTGCTGTTGCGATAATCAGAGAAGTACCGACATATTCAGGTTATTA
Organism: Balaeniceps rex; assembly: GCA_013401315.1. Lineage (NCBI taxonomy): Eukaryota > Metazoa > Chordata > Aves > Pelecaniformes > Balaenicipitidae > Balaeniceps > Balaeniceps rex. The sequence continues at coordinate 19,409 of VYZW01030358.1, read as the reverse complement.
TTTAACTTAATATATACCTATTTTTATGCTTAACCTCACTTTATGATGTTGAATGATAATTATTTTTTATTTGTGATTAATGCATCATACTATTTAGAATTAAGTTGAAATTTGTTTTCAAAACATGGCACAGAACACTAAAACTACATCAGTGAGAAAAATTTTGCAAATATACCCAGTTTGATTAGAGACTTGGTATGTACAAAATGCATTGCTATCCCCAAATCTGATTTCAAAACTAATCATGCTTGCTAAAAATTAAAAAGCCAGTCACTGTTTTAAATGTGTCAGGCCCAGCTTCTAACCAGACTCTGAAGTCAATGTTCCTCTTCAGGAATTAGGCAGCACATAGGTCCTCACTATTTTTCCCTTGTTAACGTAGTTCTATATTAAACTAACCTCAATCTCTTGTTGGTAAACTAGTTTTGACAAACACAGGTCAAAATCCTTAAAAACTGTTACTAAGAGCTTTAAAATCAGGTTTCTTCTCTCCACTTTTCAGCATGCTTTTAGAAATTGTCAACACTGAAAGTGCTAATAGTGTTTTAATATACAGTCACTTACAGTAAACAAAGCAGCAAGGTCTTTCCCCCACTCCTGCTCCCTAGTCTCTTGCACACCTATCAGATAATTCCATCAGTCCTTTACAGCTCTGGCACTGCACTAACAGCGTGTCACCCTATTTTGAAGGGTAAGATGGTGTATGATAGATTCTACCAGGCTTGGTAGAGGCTTGACATGGGTTGGTTTATTAGTACAGGTTTATTCAACAGGAGTTTGAGCTATTCCTCTTCTGAATTTCAGTTTTGTGCCCAAATATCTATATACATGTCAAACCTTAACAACAAGCATCTAGTTCCCAACCTAAACTACATACAGCTTCAGACAGAAGATGCTGTATCACAATTCTGAACACATACATCAGCACATGAACCTGTATTTAGATTAGCACCTAGTGAACAGCATCAATACTTTACATACTTTTTTGTTGACCTAACCATATCTCAAAAAAATGGTACTGCTGAAAATAAATTAAAACCAAGGATTTCTTATCTAAAGTTTCCCTTTTTAAAATCATGTATCTCTAGAAAACGTATGTTCTCATAGCTGCCTTTCTCCAGTGTCTCAAAGAAGCAAGTACATGCCTGTATAGACCCAAACTACTTCAGAAACTAACAATGGTTATAGAGGAAGAACTGTAAAACTCAGATACAACTGTTACATTTTGGGGCCAGTAGCCCAAGTTGCAGCATTTTTGGTATTTCAGCCAATTCACCTAGCTACATCAATAGCAGCTGCAGTCACATTTTTGACTGTAGAATAAACACATTCTAAAATGGCCACTGGAAAGAAGCTCTGTCAAACTCCTTTCCCCTTACACAACTATATTCCTTAACATTGTGAAGTTACAAATACGTAATCAGCAAACAGGCAATGAGACTAACTCTAGGCAGAAATAAGAGTATTTTGACTCAAATCTTGAGCAACAGATGCCCTTAGTGAGCCAACAGATCTACTTCCAGTATGAACAAGAAGCATGACTACTATATGGATAACACACCCTCCCTAGCTTTAACCTAGATATCACCAGTAGGAAATTACATATGCCAAAAAAGACATATGTCTTGAGACAACTCACTCAACAGTGAGTTGAGATCCCTACAGGATATATTATCAAATCTCCATATTTTTCTAACCCAAACTTTAACAGAACACGGCTCTAATATGCATTATCCTATTCAGATCTTAGATAAGTTTAATAAATTGAGCAGCACCTCAGATTTTTCCTTAAAGACAGGGATTTCTTTTCATACTTGAAATCATGTATATACTCTTAGTGGGTGAAATGTGAAAGGAAAATAATGACCAGACCATTACCAAACCAGATTCTCCTTTCTGAGTGTGTCTCAGTGAGCAGGGTGGAGTTTCAATAGAACTTTTAACTCATTTCCCAGGTAGCGCCCTTCGTGTAAATCTCAAATGAAAATCCAGTGTGTTTTGCTACTTCAGGATCATGAAACCTCCAAGGAAACTTTTCATACAAATTCTACAGCTGAATAGCACAGGAGTAAAACAGGAACAATTTTGCCCATAAGCAAGCGTGTATGGTAGTTCCATCTTGCCAGAAGACTTCACAAACAAGTGACTCCCTTTGTATTGGAACTGTGTAACTATAGGGTGAACTTAGACTGAACACCAACAACCCTTTATTTTAAGCTGGTATTTTCTCAACCTCTCACTACTGTTAAGATTTCTTGGGTTTTTGTGCAGATCAAGTAGTTACAGCTAAAAGAATCAATAGCCTAGCTGTTTTAGTGCTCTGCACAGTGCAGAAGACCCCCCAGATTAGTCCCTGTTTACTAGCAATGTGCAATACAATTTAAATCTTTCCAAGTTGTATCAAAATACATTTCAAAGCCACCAGGTCTATCAATAACATTAAACATTTTAGACAAAAGAAGTTAGTTAAGGTGAGTATTCCTTTCTCCTTGCTATAATCCCTTCCTCCCACAGTACCTCAGTACCCTGAGGTTCTGCCTCCAGCACAACCCTTCACAAGGCTGGCAGCCCCTCTCCACACAAGAGAGCTCTGCTCCACCACTTCACTGGAGTGCTGCACACACACTACTACTTCTAAGGCACATCAGAAAGGGGAAAGGCAAGGTGCTGGACAGCACAGCTCACCTCTTGCTTCATCATTTTTGCTGCAGGAGATGAAAAGTCAGGTGTCAGGAGGGGACAGAGGCTGACACACAGAACAAGGCAGTATGTGGAGTGCTGTGCCGGCCTAGCAGGCTCACCCCCAGCAGCAACCAGCACTGCGGTTTTGTATTGTGTACTTACATGACGCACATCATTTGGTTAAGTCTGAACTGAATATACACCCATAAATTGGAAAAGTTATTTTAGGAGGGACATCTTGTGTCAGTCTGCACAAGATCCAGTACAGGAAAAAAGTAATATAGGAAGTTCACTAAACACATTAAGCCTGACACTTAAACAGCATCTACAAACAGCAGATAAAGACCTGTTAGAAAGTGAGTTGTACATAACATGTGCTAGTTCTTTCTGATACAAAATACACTGGAAGAGTGATTCCCCATGAAAAGAGTCCTTTTCATGTTTTAGTCAATACCTGCATCATTTTTGCACAGAAATGTATGCAAGTACTGTTTTGTTTCTCCCCATTTTTAGGTTAAAAAATAGACATGGTAGTAGGAGAAAAGGATTTACAAATGCCTACTGAGAAGACAAACTAAGTCACATCTGTGCCAGTAATATTACTCTAGGTAAACCATATCAACCAGCTTGGACGTCTACTCCCTAGCTCATGAATACTCCGTATTAACAGACTACAGTATTTTCCCTCTTTGTGCAGAGCTCCGTTTGCCCTGTTTCCATAAGTTTCATGGGAAAAGAGAATAAAAACCTATAAATAAAGGATGAATGGTAGCTGTCATGTTATTTTTCTACTAGTCACCACAACAACAATCAGTATTAATTAGCAGATCATATATTGTAGTACCCAAAATAAATACAAATTCTATTTGTGCAGAGAAAAAAAAAAAATCAATATAGACATTTAAGGTGATTAATGTTAATTCTTAATTAAGTCTCTAAATATGTTTGACTTGCAGAATATTCTGTATCACATTACTTCTGAATAAAAGTGATATTACCATAAAAGTAAGAAAATCATGTTATAAACACAACACAAGGTTCATTTGTTTGTTGTAATGCAAAAACTACAACAGCTTTCAGAGTTCCCCTACCATTGGATGAGGAAACCTGAACTATACAGTAACACTACAATGGAAAGAAATTTGTTTACAATTTAATTGAGAAATTCTGATATAAAAAATGAATTGGTATAAGTTTCTGGACTAACTATAAGTTAAGTGGTTTTGCATACAACAGAGGAATGACATTTTGGGGCCACTTTCCCTAAATATTAGTAAGATGAACAAACCAAACCAACCTTTCAATAGCCCTTGCAAACAGGCGATATGTTTACTTCTAATTCTTGATAACCCAGGGGACCTATTCCAAGTCTTTAATAGCTAACAATTCAAACATCCTAACACCCACCAAAACTGAAACTAGGACTTTGTTGACTTATATTGCTGTCATAGTGCTCAGCATCTCCTTTATGCACCACTTTACTCTTTCAGAATAGGAACACAGAAACACACTGTACTTTCTCTGCTGCTTTGAACAGACAACTCTCTTTGTAGGCAGTCGAAGAATGTGTTCTGTAATCTCTTATAATTTAATCACTGTCAGTCATAACAGCCTATTGTGAAAAATAATCCACTCATTTCTTTTATCATCAGTGCACTCAAGCATGGTCAATTTACGAGCAACAGAGTCACATGTATCAGCCACGAGAGAACCATTACAGAGCTGCTGGAAAGTTTGTGAATAAACAAGTTGCTTTCCTCTGATGATCCATAGGCTAAACCTAGAAGTCTCACAGTCTTTCATACTATTTTCACAGGAGAAACAAAGGAAAGCCTCCAAGCGACAGTTCTGGTGTTTACTTCAACACATGCTCACACAGAGAGTAGGCTAATTACAATTTCAAATTTTAATATTAAATTACAGTAATATCTCGTTCAAATCAGATGCTCATGGAAAAAAAGTCATCTTGATATCATCACAGTAGCTGACAGGTCCTCTGACATAAGCAGCATAGCTGTTTGTGCCGAGAGACCAAAAGCATAGCTGCCATTGGAAGTGTAGGAGTTCTTTGGAGCTGCAGAGGGTACACTAAGGCTTGGGAGCTATCAGGCTGTGCAACAACCAGGAGTTGCAAAATAGCGGTCAGACCAATACACCTGCATGCATTTAACAAGTCCTACTCACAGTCAGGTTAATGAAGTCATGCAAGTAATATCAGTAATAGCTATGAGATAGCACTAAGAGATCCAGACATTGCTAATCCAAGAATCATCATTATGTATTAGTAGTTACTAACAGACTGAGGCGTTCCACAGAAGCTACACACACAAGAAACATGCATACACACTTTTTTTAATGTTTGCACACACGTGTACGTATACTATAGTCTTATCTCTCTCAACCCGCCAAGGATTCCTCAGGAATTATCCTCCTACATAAGATGTCATATAAATTTCTATTATAATAAAGATCAGTCAGAAAATAATCCAGATTATTATAAATCCTAAAGCTTTGTAGGAATTTTCAACTGATAATTGTTGAAATTGAACGGTTGGAAAAAAAAAATTCATATAGAGTAACTCATTGAATCCTGCCTTTTTTGTGCCATATGCAGAACACCTGCACAATACCCTGCTCCTTAAAGTTCTCTTCTATTTTAAAAAGAGGATATAATTAAAAACATAGTGGTAAAAAACCCACCCAAATTTCCAGTGTTAACGTTTTCAGTCAGGATATGCAGATAAATCTAGAAGTGGTCTACCACTAAGTTTAAAAACAAACCCAACTAAGGAAGCATCACTGTGAGCACTCAGCCATTGAAGGTCCTTGGCAAACTACAGAAGCCTCACCCACCCATCCTCTTGGCAGCAGTATGATGCTACAGGGTAACCTACGCGGGAGACATGGCAGACGTCACTGTACATCCTGCCAAAGCCCCACATATTTGTCTGGAGAAAAATTGCAGAACTGCAGATGCTGACAATTTGGAACGCTCTCCAGTTTGTATTATACTGTGTTCCGCAATGTACCTGACCAAAACAGCAATGCAATTCTCACAGTGTACAGAGATTAGGTATTTCTCTAACTTTGCCAGAAAAGATTCCCAGACAAATCAGAGGAAGTTTCTTGTTTATTGCAATAAGATTTGACTATGAGTCAAAGTATAATTAATCCTCCACATGGACACTCAATCACTTAATAAAGTGTACTCCAGTTAATTAATAGAGCCAACGTACCAGGCAGATACTTCGGTATCTCTTGTCTTGAAGTGAATTTTTGGCTGCTAGAAGAAAACCTGCTTTGAATGCAACTGCTTTCACAATAAAAGCTAATAAGTGACTTCCATAAGAAATCCACAGTGTATCAGAGATGTCTAAGAAAGTATATATACACATCAAAACTGGTATCAAGAGCATCATGCCTACTACCCCATTTAATTTAACCTCCAGAAGTGTTTGATATCATGAAATATGACTTTTTCCAGTTGACTGAAAGTTAGATACTTTGAGTTATTTCTTGATAAACAAAAAAAGACCAATATAGCAAAACTCCTGCTTACTTTCTCACTAAACTACAAATCACTATACCATTCAACTTTTAGGTGTCAAAACTGTAAAGCAATAGAGCAGCACCGCAATTACCTGAAGGAACTGAAGTAACTTTAATTCAAGCCAATACTTTACAGGAAACTTTTTCAAGCTCCAAAGGTTACTATTGTTGAATTTTCCAACGGAGTCAATGAGAAGCAATTTTTCATGCAGCGTTCAGTTTTAAAGTCTGCCGAGCACTCAGAAAAGGCTGAGAACAAAAGCTGGAATTTACTACCCAATTAGGTCAAACACACTAGCACCTCAATAAGCAAACACTAGCAAATACACCAAGTCTTTGCCATTGTTAGAATCTCTAATTCAGAAACACTCGTGCTTGGGACTAATGCACTGAAAATGTAATTCTGCCACTTGTCAACTAATAGATGTAAATACTGAACAAGACAAAGCAACACAAAAATCCACCCCAGCAATCTCATCCACAAAATTGGGCTATCAGGCTTCTCTTCAAAAAAGGTAGGGTTTGGTTGTTTGTTTGTTTACTTTTTTAACTTTGTGCCCCTGCTACATCCCTGATCTACAAGTTGTTTCCCATCAGAAAGCACTGATGGCAGCCAGACTGTGTCCCTCACTATATACACCTTATGCAGATATTTAATATAGATTATCCAGAAACTCCCAGAAACTGCCTGTTTTCACTTCTACAGAAGTCTTGAGTTTCAGAATTAAATCTGAAATGTAATGTTGTTTTTCAGAAATGTCTCTGTGGACTTAAGCATAAGACATGTTTATGTAAGACTTATAAAAGCCTGACTAATGAACTCCACTTTACCCCTTGAGCCCCAGGGGGCTCCAGCCAGTGGCCCCAGCCAGTCCGCAGCTAGAGCAAATTAGCTTCTGACAGCCTAGAAGTGGCTCCCCTTCTGAGTTAAGTATCAATATCAGGCTATCACAGGGGCAAACATGGTCACCTGAATCCCCACTAGTCATAGGGACATCACAGCATCATCCTGAGACTCAGCAATGGCAGAGTGCATCCATGTGGATCCACTGCACTCAGTACTCCCACCCATTAGCTACTGCTGATGCTTCCCTCTCCTTCTGAGAAAGGATGTGCAACTCCCAGATTCTAAGTCACACAGGACAAAGAAGTTCACTGTTGCTTCAACAGCAGTGCTACTTTAGGATGGCCCTAGACAACTATGAACAATTCCAGTTCCTACTGACTGTTAAACCAGATCTGTTCCAATGTCTATTTAAAATGATGGGTATTTCTGGAATTTTCAAAATAATTAAAGGAATTCTTACTATAAGGAATTAAAAGAAGGAAGTGACTAGACCCATATTGAAAATAAGATAGATTCTCCTAATCTACTTTTCAAAATTCTAATAGATTGACACAATGCAACTGTTTGCATCAGACTCCACAGGACAATGAGAAAATTATTGCACAGAAATAAAATTTTCAAGGAAAACTTATTTTATCCTGGAACACATAACACCTTGCTTTGCAGTGACTGACTCTTCAATATCTCTAACCTGAGGCTGCCCGTGGAATAGAGTGTAAGTATATAATCAGTTTCAGTTTGAGGTATACTGTATTGCTGAAACTGAGAAATATCTTTCTATGGCACTACATGCATTAAAAGTTACAATAGGTGCATTTGATAATTTCGGAACTCATTGTCAGGGCAACACCAAGACTGACATCCAAGTAATCATAGAATCGTTTTGGTTGGAAAAGACCTTTAAGATCATCAAGTCCAACCATTAACCTAGCACTGCCAAGTCCACCACTAAACCATGTCCCTAAGCACCACATCTACACATCTTTTAAATACCTCCAGGGATGGGGACTCAACCGCTTCCCTGGGCAGCCTGTTCCAATGCCTGACAACCCTTTCTGTGAAGAAATTTTTCCTAATATCCAATCTAAACCTCTCCTGGCACAACTTGAGGCCATTTCCTCTTGTCCTATTGCTTGTTACTTGGGAGAAGAGACCAAAACCCACCCCACTACAACCTCCTTTCAGGTAGTTGGAGAGAGCAATAAGGCTTCCCCTCAGTCTCCTTTTCTCCAAGCTAAACAACCCCCATTCCCTCAGCCGCTCCTCACAGGACTTGTGCTACAGACCCTTCACCAGCTTCGTTGCCCTTCTTTGGACATGCTCCAGCAACTCAATGTCTTTCTTGTAGCGAGAGGCCCAACACTGAACACAGTATNTGTAGCGAGAGGCCCAAAACTGAACACAGTATTCAAGGTGTGGCCTCACCAGTGCTGAGTACAGGGGGACAATCACTTCCCTGGTCCTGCTGGCCACGCTATTCCTGATACAAGCCAGGATGCTGTTGGCCACCTTGCCCACCTGGGCACACTGCTGGCTCATATTCAGCCAGGTGTCAACCAGCACCTCCTTTCCTTTTCCACCAAGCAGCTTTCCAGCCACTCTTCCCCAAGCCTGTAGCGTTGCATGGGGTTGTTGTGGACCAAGTGCAGGACCCGGCACTTGGCCTTGTTGAACCTCATGTAATTGGCCTCAGCCCATTGATCCAGCCTGTCCAGGGTCCTCTGTAGAGCCTGCCTACCCTCAAGCAGATCGACACTCCTGCCCAACTTGGTGTCGTCCACAAACTTACTGAGGGTGCACTTGATCCCCTCGTCCACATCATTGATAAAGATATTAAATAGAACTGGCTCCAATACTCAGCCCTGAGGAACACCGGCCACCAACTGGATTTAACTCCATTCACCACAACAGGCACAACAAATACTAATGATAAATTCTCTTCAAATGGTTATACTATAGAAACAAGTAGAAAACTGTTTTAGAAGTGAACATTCAGTACCGCCAGAAATATTGGGAAGAAGCAAGTTTGACAAGCAAAATTCTTAGTAGTAAAAAGTTTTCTATTGTCATGACACAACCATCTTTATTCCAGTATTAAACTAGTTATTCTGCATCAACTTTTTCAAGAAACTAAAGACTTTCATGCTAGTTAACATATTTATTGGATTTATGAAGTATTTGTTGAAGGAGGTCTTTTTCCAGAGTACTGTTTTCTACACAGTGGATTTACTGGTTTGGCTGGTTCATCCGATTCCATTTCTCAAATTACCTTAGCTTTAAGTTTTCTACGTGTTATTGAAACACTAAAGCTTTTCAAGATTCTTTCAACCTTTTCTCCTATTTCTAGCATCTTGATATGCCAAAGAATTAAAGGGAAACATTTTAAAGAAAAGTGAAGCTATGAGACGAGATGCACAATATCACTTATTGTGAATGCGTTTTTCAAAAGCAAATCAAAGACACTTTTAAACATAGCTGATATTTAGTTTTTCAAGATTTGTCTATTCTGTTAAAAGGCACCAGTCATGTGACTGAGTAAGCCCATTAACCATTTAATCCATTTGAAAGTTTACGGACAGAGCAGCGCAAATTCAAGGCTTCTCGGCAATACTGACAAGACTAACTTTTTCCAGTCCAATTCATTTGTGCTGCAGCAGCAGCACTGGCTCCCACTTCCACCCTTCCTCCCATAGTTTAGGAGCCCCATTGACCTCCCCAGCCTCACTGCACAGTGGCTCCAGTCCTGCTGCCCTCACACTGTGCTCCTGGTTCCTCTCCATCCAAATTTCCAACCTTTGACAGCTTCCCAGAAATCTGCCCAGTTTCAGCCAGAAGAACAGAAACAGAGGTAAGGATACTGCACAAATCAAGCTTCACTCTAGCTTGCCTCTGCCTCTCACAACAGAGAGCTAATAAGTGCCAGTACTCATCAGGGCAAGATGCACAGGCAGAGGAGTGGGCTGCAGACCTCGCTCAGTGTCAGCACCCTGAGCCATTCAAACAGATCTTGTGCCAAAGCAGACAAAGCACAGAGCCTCCCCCCAGAGAATCTCATCCTTCTGTTTTAGGCTGAGGTTTTGCTGCCCTTATCAGCCCCCCACCCTACATAACAATTCTGTGACAAAAGACAGTTAAGCAAAGCATATAACAGAGGCAATCTTGGTCTATACCTTCTCCTTCCAAAAACATTAAAACTATTACTTTGCCCCCAACATTAACTTTTCCTAAAAAAAGCAGCTGTTTGGCAAACTGTTGTGTAATCATTCCTATCAGCTCTCACAGGGGTTTAATTTAAACTAAGCATTTCAGTTGAACTTCATTTTTCAGGCAGTGAGAGTTGGTAGAGGAAGAAATCAGGCTAACACTACTACTGAAACAAAACAAAAAGAAATGAGTTTGCAGCTACAGCTAAATTATTACAGTGAATTATTTCACTGGAACCTCCTGAAGTGCCTCAGGAGGCATTCTTCTGCATTAAGCTTGCAATTACTCTACAAAACTATAGTATAAATTCTTCATCCCTTTACAGCTCTCCCTCTGTTTACAGCTACACTTAACTGAACTTCTGCCATCAGCTACCTGCGTTTTGCACAGACTCAGGCTATATAAATTTTAAGAACTATTGTATGACATCTGCATTTTCCCTTCAGTATTGCTCTTGGTATCTGCAGCATCTATAACTTGCCAGGACTTCTCAGCCATAGGCTCATTCTTAAGTGTTTAAAAACTATTCTCCACAATCTGTCAGTCATTAAGAGCTTTGCAGTTTAGTCAGAATTCTGCCATAGACATAAAATATTTTCAATAGTAATTTCAAAGAGTTATTTTTGTGTCTTATCAAAGTAAGAAGCATTGTTACTTTCATTCAGAAATACCAAACAGGTGTATGATTGCACTGGTAGGTAAGATAGCACCATTTTTTAAACTATGATATCCATCCAGTTAAATCTTGCACCATCTGATACCCCTAAAAAAATTACAATGCTCTTTCATTCAACTTTTCATTGCAGCACACATCAAGTGTGCCCATTCCTAACCAAGTTAAATTTTAATAAATTGAATGAACACCAGTTCCATACCTGGAAGAAGGATGTTAGGTACCATCTAGTAAGGCTACAATTACTCGTTACAATTTTGGTTTAAGGTGCATCTCCCCAGCTGATGTCTAAAATTAATTATTTCACATACCTGGTTTAGAGAGGAGCCACCTAAACAGCTAACTAAAATAAACAAGGGACAATATCTCTGTCTTCATAGGACATGTGGAGAAAGTTGAAGCAGCAGTCTCTTATGTGGTAAAGGAAAGAGGGGATACAGGGAAAGTGTGTACAGTGGCAGAGGTTTCCTATATGAGAACTGCTGCCAAAGGAATTACAAGTAATCAAACCTTTCTGTTTGTCGATTTTGCAGATTAAATCTGTATTGTCTTTAGAGCATAAAAACAATAACCCTTTTCTGCTAACTGATACCGACTTAATGAATTAACTATATGATATGGTTAAGGCAAGTAGTAATCGTAATGCATTTTTTTGTCTTGTCTATGGCTACAATCTCTTGTGAAGTACCAAGTCCTCAGAAATGAGATTCAGGATCCTTGACTCAAGAGAGATATCTAGAGGTAAAGCTTTACAAGCTGTGGTACTGGCTTTGGGAATCCACTTTTAGAATCTCTGTACAGAGAAATCTAGTCTTATGAATATCTTCAGGAAGCAGCATAGACACATTAGTGATGTTATGAACTCAATTTTAGGACTTCACACTAGATAAAAACCAACAACCTTCCTTTATCTTCATGACTAAGTCATGTTCAATACCTTGATTGTGATAAGATATGAATGAAAGATATGATACCATTGTATGTGGTAAATATAACTGAAGCTATAGAAGACTCTACAGTTATTTCAACAGTCCTTTTCTACTGGCAGCACTTCAGTACTCTCTTGAACAAATACATTGTTGTGTTAATCCAGTTCCTTTGAATTACTGATAGTAGCTTCTATATGAACAGTAACCAAAGTTTTTACTCTTTGTAGCTTCAGCTTTCCTTGTTGCAGACCTAAAAAGCTACAATTAAGGTCCAACTGCAGACTAACAGATATGTGATAAAATTGAGCTAAGGGCGCCAACTATTTGTTGTCAGACATTTCACACAACTAAATATGTAGATAAGAAATTTAAATGCCACAAAAATATACCACAATGCATAGCTTACATGAAGTTAAAAGGAATGTCAGTAGATAAGTTTCCATTTTATGTTAAGATGCTATTCAAAACCTAAATACCTCCTTAGTATTTGAGAAAACTGACCGGCTTTAAAAAAACCGAATCTTTCTTAAAGAAAAAAGAAACACAAAACAAAAAAATCACCACATTTTAACCAAAACCAGAATATGTATTTGGCTGCTCCATAAAAGCAGCTTACAGTCAAACAAGTTATCCAAAATATTCCTTACATATTTGTCTCCAGTCCCCAAAAGAATTAACTTTAATATTGAAGGGAATATACTAGATTTTAAGATGCAAGCTTTACACATTTTAAAGCAAGTTTTAAATACAATAAAATTTGCTTGAAGACATAAGTTTGAAAGACATATGCGATTCCACAGTTTGGTACTCTTCATATTCATTCCACAGAATGATGATAAAATGTATTTGTACATGGAATGTTCCCATAAAATTTCAGAACTCTTTTCTATTCAAATGATTTAGAAGAACAAGTTTACATAAATTACTCAAACTGTGTTAATGCAACACTTTAGCTACCTTAGCCTTATTAAACATATTTCTATTAACAATTTGGAGTTTCTAAAAAAATGCATAAAAAAGGCACTAAATTCTTCTTGAAAACCAAAGGATACTGGACATCCAGTCTTTCCCTCAGAATCTTTCCCATACAAGTGCATCTACTCTTGTCATTTGCCTCTCTTCACACTTCAGAAGTTTTAGCTTAGATATTTTACATGAAGTATTTTAATAGCATGGTCATCACTATCACACAAAGTCTAACAGAAAACATAACTATGCCCAACTATTCTTGCCCCTGTTCTTATGCAAATGAGGAAGCCACTGTCATGTCAAATGGCACAGTTATCAATACAGATCTGACCACCAAGGACTAAAGTTTATGACACTGTTTGGCCCCAGAGGAACTTTAAAAAAGATTTAGCCATATACTTAAAAATGGGAAATAATGATCAACTTTGCATTTCATAAGCAAGAAAAGACTGCATACAAAATTTCTGGAATGCCTGTGTAGGCAATGCCATTTGTAATTCTGGGCACTGGTGCACTCAGACAATGGTTTATTAGAAGATCTTCCAGACACAATTATATTGCAGACCATTGGTTCCATTACAACAAGCCTGGAACGTCCTCAAATTTAGGCAATATTCCCAGGATATTTAATGAGGATGCAGAGAGGGTTACTACCAGCACGACCATCTTTCTTGCCTTCTCCAGCTATTCCTTACCCTCTCTTTCACCAGTGCACTAGGGAAGGAAAAGGAGCCAAGGAGACCAAATAGTACCCATCCCCATGGAGCTTTCTCCCTCACTGCAGGCACCAGGATTTATAATCAAAACTGTCTGGGACACAGACTGCTGCTAGTGTTGCCTGCAATGCTGGCAGGCTGTTAAAGTTACAAAGAGAGAAGCATGTGCCAAAATATGTACTCTTGCTTGCCAAGCATATAATCCTGATGCATACTTCCCGATAGGAAAAGGATTTAATAAATATGAGACTATTTCCTTTTCCCTTTGCTTAGAAACTATCTTCTTTCCCACGTGCTTAAGGTCAGAGAAAAAGAAACAGCACAGCTTCCACATTTAAAAGAAGCTCAGTTAATTCTCTGCCTGGAATACTCAGCTTCATTTGATCGAGCACATTCCATATTTTCTTAACAACTCGGATGACAACCACCAGGACAAGTTTTGGAATCTAACAGAGTGTCTGTCTCCCGTTACTCATGAAACACTTCAAAACATGTTGGAGGGTTAGATTTATTCGGTGAATACGGTCCCAGTTGTTGCCAGGCCCACTCCACTGTGTGGTCTCTTAGTAGGTTCTCTCCTAGTCTGAAACAGTAAAGGAATACCCATGAAGGACTATGGTTTCACACTTGAGTCATGGCATGCCCTTGGTTAAAATCAAGAGAAGGGAAGCTTGCTACAAACTTTCCATTGCCAAAGGTTTTAATTAAAAAACAGGATACATATAGGTTGATGGATAGCTTCTGATGCTTAAAAAGGCAACAAAAAGATAGCAAGTAGAAAAGGAAAATATGTGGGTCGGGGAATCAAACAACAGCATTACAGTGCAAGGCATTCAGTTTGCTTTACTATAGCATGGCAACATTCTAGTAATTAATTTGGTATAATGCCATATGAGTGATACTAGTAAAATACTAGACAAACCAAGGCTAGGATTTCAAGAGTCCTGATTAAGGAAAAACTAAGGGTAGCTAACAATAAATTCAAAATATNCATTAACCATTCTTGAAGCAAAAAGCAGGCAAAAGGGTAAAAGATTTCAGAGGGGAAAAAGCCTGCTAAAGTACATCAGAATTCTCAACGGAAATTGGAAACATTAAGTTTGTCTCCCAGTCATAAGATTTCCATAACTGCCGTAAGTTTAACTACTGTGCCTCACATACAGAGTTTAAGCCTGAACTTGAATAGTGGCCTAAGATACCAACAGGCCAAAACCATTTGAAATGGGAAAACTCTAACCACCACCCAAAATATTTTTTTGAGGGGTAAGATGCTATGGGAAGAGCAAAACCAGACATGGATTAGCCCAGGGCAATGAGAGAAGAGCTGCTTTATAGAACTGCATATTAAGAGCTTTAAATGCATACATGAAAAAAGAAGGCTTAATGGCAGAACTTTGAGGAAGCCCAGCTAACAAATGCGAACAGGATTACACAATAGACCCAGTGCACCAAAGGTACAAAGCTTTGATCCTCAGCCCCACAACTGCAGTCAAAAAATATTAAGATAACTCAGATCCAATTTAGCTGGTAACCTTTCCACAATCATGAAAAAAAAAAAAAA
>VYZW01030353.1:14258-26099 GCA_013401315.1 Balaeniceps rex | reverse complement strand
ACCAAATGGAAACTCTTACACATTTGAGCTATTTTAATTAGTGCAATTTAGTATTCTCCACAAATGCAAAAGGTTACACTCTTACTGATCCTCCGATTTAAACATTTCCTACTAAACAGTGTCATTTTAGTTCAGTCAGTGTTTTCACAGTACTTTATGCAAATGTGAACTCTTTGAGATAACCGAATCAGCATGGATTTAGTATTAGAAATATATTGCAACATTAATAAAACAAAACAGTGTATTTTCTTATGATAATACAGTTTAAAGAAATAGGTTTGTTTTCTAGGTTCATACCATACAGGTGACAATCTATTTATTTACTCCTGCCTTTATTGGTAGCTATATATTTCTTATTAGATAATAAATTTGAACCTCCAAACTATTCTGCTTGAGCATCAGAAAATATCCAAAAGCTAAAGGGAGAGATGACACCTAAAAATATGCTGCTGAACTCCTCTCTCTTGATAAAACTGGAAGCTGCTCTGTAACTTGATCAATTTCTTGCATCAACAGAATATTGCTTTTTAAGGCCGGTATGGGAGAGAAATATCAAAACAGGCAGAGATATTTTCAGTTCTTCAGAAAGAGATGAAATTTAAAAGCTTTACCTTCAGTACCTTTTCAAAAAAAATCTTAAAAAGGAGAAAAATCCTTTTTTTCTTCTATCTGATACAGGAATAGAATTTATGCTCTTTACATCATATATGGCTTGAACACTTGCAAAGTTGCTATCAAAATGAAAGCTAAAACCAGGCCCAGAGCGNTTTACATCATATATGGCATTAACACTTGCAAAGTTCCTATCAAAATGAAAGCTAAAACCAGGCCCAGAGCGATGGAGTATAGTTTTTAAGAGTGTGTCAAATTATCTTCAATAGCCATTTTTTAAATAAAATATGAAATCTTGAAGCAGACAGCAAAGAATTGTATTGAGGGTAAAATCTTTCATTTAGACATAAATTTAAAGAACCCACATCCCTGAATCTTAAGAAACCCAAGAATATTGTTTTNGCTATCAAAATGAAAGCTAAAACCAGGCCCAGAGCGATGGAGTATAGTTTTTAAGAGTGTGTCAAATTATCTTCAATAGCCATTTTTTAAATAAAATATGAAATCTTGAAGCAGACAGCAAAGAATTGTATTGAGGGTAAAATCTTTCATTTAGACATAAATTTAAAGAACCCACATCCCTGAATCTTAAGAAACCCAAGAATATTGTTTTCTAATTGCCATGGGATGTATATGCCAGTAGTATGAATGACTTTCACATGCCAGTTTTAACAAAAGTTCCTCTAAATTTATTTCTTTAAACACATTGTCATCTGGTAGGTCTACAGACCTACAGGAACAGATGAACAGTAGTATTTGTACATGCTTTTTGTTCCAGGCTGTAAATGTAATCCTACATTTCAAGGTTACCAAGAGGGAGGAAGGCATTATCATTGTTTTTTCAGGCTGATTGTCCCATTTAGGTGATGTACATACTCTGAGCAAATGAATTGCTTTGCATTTTGTTTATATTTATTAACTGAGATTGGGAAAGGCAGTCAAATACTATATCAAAGCATTATGGAGAAAACAACTGGAATCAATCTTTCTCGTTTGTCACAGACAGCACTTATTTAAATCTAAAATATGTTCTTTGCTGTCCTTGGTCTATTCTGGTAGATAATAGCTTGTACCAAATATAGGGCTACAGATTCCTCTCTTCTTTTTGAACATATAAACCAGAAACAATGAAAAAAAAAAAGACATATCAAACTTCTATTAATAGAACAACAACAACAAAAAAAAACACCAAAAAAACCTGCAGTCTGTTAGATCTCTGCTTCTTGAGCTAATGAGATTTTATTTCCGTTTTTGAAAATCATAAGCGCATTATTTCTGCAGGGCTACTGCCAGAATTTAATCATTATGCCCCATCATTCAGACAGTAATCTGGGGCAAACCCTGCAATAACAAGAAATTCAGAAGGGCCTTGTAAAGAGAAAAAGTCAAAATTGTTAAGTAATACAGTGCATTATGACTCTGTAAATAAGGTAGCTGCACACCACACTCCTCATTCAGACAATTGTGCAAGAGAAGCATCACCCGACTGTAATTTCTTAGACTCAGAAATGAATTTAAAATAGACATGCTTGCATGTATCCAACGCTGATTCGGTCTCCCCAGTTTTTGAAAGTTTAGAATCTGAAATACTGCGACACCATCACCTGCTCATTATTATTTTTTAAACGAAGTAATACTGAATCTCCCACATAGGAAGGAAGATAAGCAACAATATAGTGCAGGCTCCAAGTTAAATCTGGTTCAGACAGCGTAATAATGATGTCATTAAGGCTCCGAGCTGAATGGGAATCAGACAGTACTGTAGTACAGCTGCAGACATAAATCTGAAAGAACTTTTTTGGCTACATTCTCAGACTTACCTTGAAAGATATTTAGGAGCTCCAGCAATGTGAGTTGAAAGAAATGTTCTCAAAGGGAGGTTTGCAGACTGAAGAACCTATGTAGGCCTTATAGGCACTTTCTTCTGTGGCACAGGAAGGAACATTTTGTTAAATGAATAAACTAAGAGAAATAATTTCAGAAGAAGTGCAAACCAGAAAACAAATAAACCTTAATACTACCACAAATAAATGAGACTAAGGCAATTGTGGGACTGCTCAAAGCCTTTTTGCCTTGCTGAATGAAAGCAATCCCTAAGACTGAATGGGTAATGAGATCCTGGCTCCTGAGATTTTAGCTTTCTTAATCATGTTCATAATTAATTCAAGAACATTGATAATTTCATTACATTCTTTTTGTCTTATCAATAAATGATGTGCCTGCACTTTTGGTCCTGTGTACAGGGAGAAAGGAGATGCTTTGGGTAATATTGCACTAAGAATCGTGCATGTATATATGTGTATATATATATATTATCTATATGACCCAAAACAGGGATGTGGTAGTTATTATCCTTAACCAGGCCTCTATTATCAGAATATGATGACATGCAGTTACAAATAATTAATAAGCTTTTTATGCAGAAATGCAAAACCCTTTAAAGAAAAATATGCTGCAAACAGAATTCCTGTCTGAAAGATACGTACCTAGAATAAAATATATTTTCAGAGATATTTAAGAATGGAATTTACATGAACTCAAAATACAAATATATATTTTTAAAGCATCTCTAGATTCTGTTTTAAAAATATCATTTTAAAAAAACACCAACTTTAGCTCCTCTTTCCATTTGAAGAGATGTGCCCTTCTGTTTGTCCTTCCAAACACATTTCCAGTATCAGCTTACATCTAACACCAAGCTGTACTCACCCACTCAGCCGAAACTGTCTGGGGCTTTTTACGTTTCCTTTTTTTTTTTTAAAAAAAAAGAAGACTGAAAGCTCTCTCTTTATCTATCAGTCAGTCAAAGGGGAAGCATCCCTTCAGGGTTTACTACTCGCTCTATGCAATCTTCAACAAAGCAACAAATCTGTTTTGCTCCCTTTTTTGTTGTTGTTGTTGATTTAAAGGTATCATCGGTTTTAGACACCAGAGTCTGTAGAAGCAAAAGTTTCTGACCAGAGCCAAATACCGTTGTGTTATATGCTCTCACTTGCATCTTATTTCATTCTGACATCAGTGAAACCATCTGTGGAGAAAGTGACCCTGCGCAAGAGAAGGCACCATAAATGGATCCCAAACAGTTTAATAAACGACTGTAACAACCTTCAGCACACAAGCTACACTCCAAAAATGTTTACCACGCTGTAGCAATCACTGCTTTTTAGCTGATTATCTTTTAAAAATAATAAAACCAGGTATATCCTTCTTACAAGCAGGTTAAATGCCAACTTAAGGACAAATATATTCTCCATGAAATGTCCTCTTTTTCCTTCATGATGACACCAGCTTCATGGGGACGTTACTTTACTGAAGGTCTACCTGGTCCAACCAACCCCAGAGGTGGCTTTTAGCCAGCACAGCACACGTGAGGTGAGTTACATGCTAAATATCCCCCAATAAAAAAAGCCCATCGCTGCAGGCGTGGATAAAAGGTTTCCATTCTGAACATACCTATCAGGGCTAGGGGGAAAAAAAAGCCTGAATTTCATGTATGTGTAATGTTTTGTGATCATAAGTAATTAAGCATATCTTGTTTATACTGCTAAAAAAAAAGAGGCCAGGGAGCAATCCCTGGTCCAAGGTCAAATGGCACCAACTGACTCCAGCCCACAGTGCTCATAGTGCTCATCTTCAAAAGGACATGTCTGGGGAGAGCTTACCTAAGGAGCCCAAAACACATCTAGGGAACATGCTAGCAATTCAGTCGGCTGGACAAGTGGGGCACCACACTCAGCCTGGTCTCCTAGACTTCACTTATTTATGCCTCCAAATGTAAAGACACCCAAAGGTGCCAAAACCCCTGGTGTCAAAGAAATAGGATATCCCTAGGATTTAGGCAGCTGAGAAGAACTGTCAAGCAGCTTTGTCTTGTTAGGGGGACTCCTCAAGGGATGGGGGAGGCAGTGTATAGGATCTGCTATCGTATAAAAGTAAATCTTTCCCTCTTCAAGTTGTAAGCAATGCTATATGAGGATAACAAGAGGCAAACTCAGGTAAACACAGCATGGATTATTTAGTATGCTTGATATCTTTAACTGAAAAGACTCAGGGTCTGAACCGCCCTTTGTACCATCCCTCCTAGATTACCAGCACTGTCCCTTGGGGCTGTAAAAACAAATCCAAATTGATTTAGGCAATCCAGATACTCCTATTCCCAGTGGAGACGAGAGCGTGCAAGTCTTGAAGAGGCATTTATCCCAGCGCTCCTGAGCCTCAGAAGGCCATAGACATAAACTAGGACTGAGCCCATACTCAGATGATCTGAATTGCCTCCTGGAGGGGCTCATCTCCCCACCGACAGTGTAAAAAGCCTCTGACTACACTCTCAGTTCAGGCATTTTAAAGCAATACATGGAGTTAGGTGGGAAACAGCCAAACTACCATTCCTGGATGCAATAAATTAAGAACACCGAATGCATTCAATTAAGTAGAAAACACTCTCCCTTCAACTTTGCTGCTTTCAGAGGGCAGAATTCAAGAAAATTAGGCTCAGATACTGGATTTTGATTAGGTTGTTCTTGCTGTAGGTCAATGTAGTGCCTTCAGGTGTTATGAATCCAAGCCTTATTGCTGAGATCAGCAATTGTAATCCCTCTCAAATTTAGGGCAACATTTCTTTGAAGCAATTCTGAACTATAAATAATCTGGAAATCTCTCTGAACTTGATCATAACTTTTTCTGCAAGAGCTATTGATAAGATGGCAAGCATCTCTAGCTAGCACATGGAGTTTTTCAAGAGGGTAGTCTCAAAACTGGAGAAGCTTATGTGTTTGAAATCCCTGACAGTTTTTTATTTAGCAGTTTAGATATAGTCTTAGATTATCCATGCTTTATTCCTAATCTTTAAAATGTAAGTAGTAGTCCTTGACTTTGGAAATGTCTTATAGAGCAGAAACCTTAAAAGGTTCTAAGGGATTTGGAGAACCATCCTGAAATGCACGAGGAGAATCCACAGCACAGTTGCTGACAGTTATCAACATTTTTTTCAATGATAAGCCATCTATAAATTCACAAAGACAACGATTATATTCAAGTTTATAGAATTACATTTTAAAACTAAATCCACTCTTATAAGCTTGGGCAAAATTATGTGGGTTTCATAGGATGAACTGATTACAGGAGAAAGAAGTCCAAAAAGAGCAACACAGAATCACTTAGCAAGGCAAGCTGTTGCCTGTGACAGTGATGTATGAGACATGGGTGATATACATACTGGGTGGCTTTATCAGTAAATCATTGAGTTATTACTTCCCTGAGGAACTGGAGACCTGTCCCTGGAAGAGACTGCACTGTGAGATGTACCAGTGGGGAATTAATATCGGCAAAACAGTCAATTTTGATTTGTTTGCACCAAAGAATCATAAAATATAATTTAATAAATAATAAGCCACAGAGGTACTTCCTCTTCTAAGTACTAGTGCTTTAAAAATGGTAGAATCTAGGTCTTCCTGTTGTTTTCCTCAACTTCAAAGGAAAAGTCTCCATAAAATGGGTTAGCTTTAAATAAAGTATTTAGCCAATACATCCCTGGCAGGGTGTGAACAGTTGCACACTGAAGAATAAAAAAAAAACAGAGTATGAAGCTCTGCAACTGAAAAGATATAATACCACTTTTATTTTCTATACATTGCATATTAAAGGTAGAAGACAATCTCCACCATCTGCAAGCAACAACCATGAGGCCACTTCAATTTCGAGCTTCTGCTACCGACCTTTGCTATAGGGCCATCCACAGGGACTCTAAAGCACAGCAATGAACAGGATGCTCCCCACAACCCCTCAGCAGGCAGAGCCACAGTCAAAACAGCCACTTGTGCCCTACCCCTTCCCCTGCTGCTGCGCTTGCATAGGCAGGAGGATCACCTCTGCCCTGCACCTGGGCTTCAGCACCATGCTCCCAGATCCACTGCCTGAATGTGCTGCAAACCCAGTTTGAGAGGGAGCTCAAAGTGCTATCCTGGTGCTCAGCATGACACTGCTGTAGAAGTCCTTTAGTTCCTTGTTTATGGTAATTTTTGTTCGGGGTTTTATTTTGCCTGATTTCAACAAATCTGTAGTTAAAACCGTGTAGACTGAAAAACTACAAAATATGTACATGGTCAAACTACAAAATAAAAAAAAATAAATCCATCATTGACACAAACTGTATAAATATTGCTACTTACTACATCAAAAATAAGCAAGAAAACTCAAATGCTGTAAACAGTTGCTGTGCGGAAAACAGCTCAACATTATAGAGTGTTATAGGAAGTGTTTCTGCTAACATTAACACCATTTTCAGAAAAGCTTTGCACAAATAAAGAAAAATCAGACACTAATTTTCAGTGTAATAAAAGCAGTGGCAATTTTATCATTGCTAATGCACAGAAAATGACAGTTGTGATGCAAAGCATATTATGGCAGAAATGCAAAAAAAAAAAACTTTTTCCTCTTTAATTCCCCCACAGCATGGCCATTCATTGGAATTACACCACATCTCCAGCACCATACAGTGAATTGGCTTTATTCTGATTTGGGGCTGCTATTCATATATGCATATTTTTTTGTTATTATGTGAGAGCTTTGGAGAAACCCAGCCTAAAGCCTACACATTCCTAATGCTATATGCCAAGATTTTCAAATCAGAAGTGTGAAGTACACAGCACATGGTACTCACCTAGGTCATGAAAATATGACTAGATATTAAAGCGTGGACAGACTCAGAGTAGTGACCAGCAGTACAATATCCAAGAGGTATCTTGTTACAAGTAGCATTCCTTAAGGCTTGATGCTAGACCAAATAACACCTTGATTAACATCCCAGACAATGAGGTGGAAGACATCCTCAGCAAGTTTATGAATGACCTCAAAATGGGAGGCACAGTCAATATGCTGGAGGGCAGCCATTCAGAGGGATCTCAACAGGCTAGAGAAAGGGGCTGAAAGAAATCTCACAAAGTTCAGTAAAGAAAACTGCAAAGTTCCGTACCTGTGACAGAATAACTCCATGGATCTGTATAGAGGGCTCACAGGCTAGAAAGCAGCTTTGGAAAAGATAACCTAATGATTCTGGTAGAAAATAAGTTGAGCATTTGTCAGCACCATGCTCTTGCAGAGATGAAGACCAACTGCATGCTGAGCTATGTTGGTAAAATGTTAGCCAGCAAGTCAAAGGACATGATTATTCCTCACTATTAGACAACTCCCCGACTGCATCTGGACTATTGTTCAGTTTTGTCTCCCCAGCAAAAGAAAGATAGTGACATACTGGACCAAGTCCACTGAGCAGCCAGCAAGATAGTTGAGGCCTTGGAGTTCTCAATACAAAGAGGAGGCTGAGATGGTTTGTTCAGGCTGCGTGGACATGGCCCCAAGCAGCGTGCTGTAGCTGAACTGCGTTGAGTGGGGAGTTAGACCAGAGTATCCCCTCCAACATGGATTATGCTCCTGTTCTGTGAGCAGAAAGGAGTTAAAGCATATAATGACATATTCCAGACCTAAGACCATAGTACATTCAGAAAGCCCTCAAACCATGACCTGTACAGTCCCGTGTTTCCCGTGTTTTAAAATCCAGAGGTGGTGAATTGGTGTCATCAGTTCTTTATAGTACTTCTGTCCATGCAACTCTACCACTGATGTTTTTTCATTAATCACTTTAATTTCATTTAGAGAACAAAAGTAAATTGCATCAAAGCTTCAAAACAACTGTTAAATTTCCTCTCTGCTTAAATAGACTATCTTAATGGATGCTACACCAATCATTACAATATAAGATATTAAACTGTTATGTACAGTTTTGTTCTACTTGCTCTGACCTACTCAAATGACATTTGCTTGAAATATTTTTAATACCAAAGATGATCAATAATTTCCAAGTCACAGCAGCCATAGTCATCAAAGGCTTCACTTCTAGAAGAAGTGAAAATGTTTTGAAGACCCTCTTTACATAACAATTCTTTTATAAAGGGTTAAATATCGTAAATATGTGACCTAATCCCAAACATCTGTATTCTACTCTTCATTTGTTACTCTCCCAGTTTCAATTTTTTTTAGGTATCAGAACTCCCTCTGGTTCTAGTAACAGTAGAACATTGTGCACTTATTCTGCTTTTTCACATTACATACAGTGGCAGTCCAGTCATACTCATCATATATAGATCTTCACATGAAACAATATAAAAAGGATGCCTATAAGTCACACATACATGAGCCAGAGGGATGTAATAGATGAGGAACTTGTAAAATAATGCTTTTTATGCACAGGCAATATTTAAGCAGGCAAGAATTTATGTCATTGCAACTGTTTCAAGGAGCAGATGGATAAGTATGTCCATTGATAGTGGCACAAAAGACAGAAGGTAAGATTGGTCAACAGTGAGAAAAAGCACATAAGAGCTGAAGAGAATAAATATAGAAGAAAGGCATGGAGATTACCAGAAGGGTAATTAGAAACACGAGTGAGAGAAAAATTTAGTTGTTGCAGAAATAGCAGAAACCAGAACAGAAAAGATCTGCAATAGATAGAACTTGATTTAAATGCCATAATCACAGAAGATATTAAGCATTTGCATTACAAAAAAACCAACCTTCTGATGTAGCTAGAATAGTAGTCTTCAGTTAAATAGTCCTGAAACTGGAAGCTGCATTTACAGTAATTTACATTTTAAAAGAAAAAAAAACACAAAAGGTCATAGAAAAGAGAATAAATTCCAAATGCAGTTTCATAACTTTGTACAAAATAATAAAGTGAGCTGCTTTTGATTGAATTTGAATTGACAGCAAAAAATTCTCATTTACTGTTATTTGATGCTTCATTGAGTGACTTGTGGTTCGCTACCAGCTTTCTCAATTGATATATCACTCTGCAGCCAAATAATGGACAAGTGACACGTGCTATGAAATATGCATTTCACTAAGAAACTGCTTTCCACTTCTTGAAAACCCTTGGTAGTATTTATGCTTGAAATTAAACCAAACACTGAGCATTGATTTTAATATGTTCAGATGAAATCAAATTGCCCTAACTGTGTTAACACTGTGGAACATGCAGTAATCCATGTACTTTATGTGCTGATAAATCTGAAAATACAGTAAATGCATAATTATGCCATCAGTGATATCTGTTTCTCGTGCCTATTACTCAGATATCATGCTATCTACAGCTTTATGTGTGAAAGTACCACCAAGGAAGCAATTCATTTTTCTCACAAGTTACTGAATCAGTTTAAATCAAAAATCGATGGCATTAATCAACTGCATTTATAATTTCAAGGAATAGCCTTTCGCTTCCTTGCCTACCGATTGACTTTGGGGAAGGTCTCTGCACTAAATATTTGGAGAACTGAGAGTTTGTTGAATCCCTGCACATTTCAGTTCCTAATGTTGACAGCAGTGCTGTTCTCCCCATGCATATTGTTAAGTCTTTTCCCACGTTAACCAGAGAAGCATTGTTTTGATAATTTCCCCTCCAGGACAGAAAGAAAAAGAAAATGTTCAGGTAAGAATTCAGACTGCATATTGCTCAGCTACAAATTGGTTCTAATACTTACAGGCGAAGTTCAGGTATGATAAAGGAAGAAAGGAAAAAAGGAAGGGAGAACGGGAGAGAAGTATGGGAAATGGGAGGAAAGGAAGGCAACGGGGAGGAAAGGGAGGGAGGAGAAAGGGAGTCACCAAACCATCATTTCCAGACAATGCCACATAGGCAACTGCAGGGTTTGCGTTTTCTTTCTTCTTGTCATGCTGTTGGAGTGAGGAATTTTTTGATTCATTGCCAAATGAGAAAAAAAAAAAAAATTGGAATTTTTGACAAATTTTTAAAAAATCAGTCTGTCATGTGAACCTCTTCTTTAATAAAAGCAAGCAGATTTAAAAGTTAGTCTGACAAGGAGTTTTGAATTATTCTCAAAATGGAGGAACCAGCCTGGAACCTGGGACCTAGAGCACCAGCAAGAGAGGCAGAAGCTTCTGGGCTGTTTTGAGATCTTCTAGATCTTCTAGATTTTCTGGGAACTTATCTGAGATCATTGGGGGATTCCTGAGAACCCTTCAAGCAGCATCAGGGTGCTGGTTCTGCCCTATGAGGATAACTACAGGAGGCTGTGACTTCCAGGAAGCTCTAGATCTGGGACACTGTGGAAAAACCCCTAAGGCTCATCTGACCCTTGGACTATTACGGTCCAAAAGCATGGGAGCTCAGGTGTTTTTTCTCCTCCTTCCTGCCAGTGAGGGTAAAATGCTAGAGAAGCAGTGAATGGATTTTGTGGATCAACAACTTGTTGCATAACTGGTATTCACAACAGGGGATTCTGCTTTTATGACCACGGGACCTTCTCTGAGGACCGAGGAACCCAGTCCGAGGATCTCTAGTAAGGGAGGGAATCCACCTGAACAAGCAGGGCAAAAGCATCGTTGCCAGTATGCTGGCCAGCCAGGTGAGATCTGTAAACTAAGCACAGTGCAGATGGGAGATGACAACTAACAATCAAGTGAGGAAGTGGTGGACTGGGATGGCAAGCAAAGGGTGTGATGTGGGCAGAAGAGACCTCACAATCATCAAAATAGGGCTGAAAGGTAACCACCTCAACCATATGCACATAAATAAGGGAGTGACTACAGGACAGTATCATGGGAGGAGTTCTCATGCCTTTTCTGGGAAATCAGTAAAACTGGGTGTTTCTGAAGTATGTGCATGCAGTGTGCACAGCATGGGGAACAAACTGGAGGAACAAGAGGTATGTGTGCAGTTGTAGGGTGATGATCTTATTGAAATACAGATATGGTGGGATAGTACACACAGCTGGAGTGCTGCAACAGATGGATAAGTTCTTTAGGAATGACAGGCCAGGGTGGCAAGGAGGAATGGAATTAGGAGAGCCAAAGCCCACCTGGAACTGAATCTGGCAAAGTGATATGAAAGGCAGCAAGAAGGGATTCTTCAGGTATATTAGTTGCAAAAGAAAGACCAAGAAAAATGTGGGCCCACTGCTGAATGGGGCAAGGGACCTGATGGCAAAGGATGTGGAAAAGGGTGAGGTATTCAATACCTTCTTTTCTTCAATCTTTACTTGCCTTTAGCAATCCCAGGTCCATGAGGCCAGTGGGAAAGTCTGGAGCAAGGAAGACTTACCCTCGCTGGAGGAGGATCAGGTTAGGGAACATTTAAACAAACTGGACATACACAAGTCCATCAGACCTGATGGGATACACCTGTGAGTGCTGAGGGAGCTGACCAACCTCTTTGAAAGG
>VYZW01030352.1:1958-18600 GCA_013401315.1 Balaeniceps rex | reverse complement strand
AAAAAAAAAAAAAAATCTATATATATATGTTGGTTTGTAGAACAGGTAGCATGGTTTAAGGTGGCAAGACTGCCCTGGACAGTTGTGCCTGCCAAGGTGTTAGGCAAGGCATTTAAACCTTTGCAACTACATATACTTTCCCACCTTTCATCTGGCTTGTTTATTTGGATAACAGGCTATAAGAGACAGGGCTCTCTTGCATACCTTCTGAACAAAGAATAGCTCAAGGGAGACTCATTATATTACTCTGATACTACTATTGAAAAATGTCACTGCACATGGCCACAATGTAGAGGAGGATGATTATGAAGAGACAGCCATGGAAACCTCTGCTCTAGGAACAACAAAACGTATTTCAAAAAAAAGCAGCCTCATCATACTATCATGTCTGCACATATAACGTAGTCTAACCACATCAGTATGCGGTACAACTGTGTACATGTATGTGGTACAACTATGGTGTAACTGTGTACATGCAAATAAAAGCATATGTGAAATTGGAGAACTGATGACTCTTTGAATGATCACACAGGCTGCCACTAGGAAAATGCCAAGTACATCCGTTTCATATATTTTTCTTACATAAAACTCCATTCCTGCATAGTAGTAGCTAATTTAGTGCCTATCTTTATGGTAGCATAGTTACAGTTATTTTTTCTGTTCATTGATTTGCATATTTCATTGTTGAATTTCATCGTCCATTTTATCATGCAGTGCTTTCTGCCATAGGATCTTCTGAAACTTTTGGTGGTCCATCTTTGTTTCAGCTGTTTAGACTGATTCTTTACCATCAGCATATTCCACCTCAATCCTCACACCACCTTTTCAAAATTGTTTCTTTAGATGCTGAAAGCAGGTCTCAGCATGGATCCCTGTGGGATGTCACTGGCATTTCTCCATTCTAAAAAAAGGCCATTTATTCTTATCTTTTAACTTCTAACTTTTAATTTGTGTCTCAAAAAATCTTCACTCTCATCCTATGAGAGACTAGTCTCTAAAAAATATTTGTTGAAATCTGTCTCCAGAAGGTCTTTAAGTTAGAATACATACATATTGACCTGATCATCCTCATCCATATGTTTATTGTCTTCATGGAATAAGTCAGAAGATTCATCATGCATTAATTTCTTTTACCAAAATAAGAGTTCAACTCTTCCCCAATTGTCATTTCTCTTTATTGTAATTTCTATTAATTTCCTTAGTATATAAATCAGACATATTGGTCTCTTCCTGCCAAATTCAGCCATGGAGTCCTTTTAAAATATTTGGTTATACTGCCATCTTCCATTCCTCTGATTCCAGCATTACACATCACATAGTTCATCGGTTCTGTGTTTCAGTTCCCTCAAAGATCTTGGGCATCTGCCATATGATCCCATCCTTTGTTTCTTTTTTTTTTCCCCCTAAAACTTCTCCAAACTTTTCACAGTCAAAAATGAGCCCACAGACACATCATCTGTTCCAGACACAATTGCCTATTTTTTAATAAACAGTCCTTCAATATAGATCATGAAAGTTTTCCATATACTAAAGGGGAAAGAAAAATGATGAACGAATTAGGCCATACTTTCTCACATTAGCTAAGTTTGGGGAAAAACAGTTTGAAAAGCTGAAAAAAGTCTGAAAAGTCTGAAAAGCAGATCTACATAAGCAGCATTTTTGTCATTTGTGTCATCATGTTCACCTGAAGAAAGGCTTGTTGGCAGTGTGCCACATGCCTTAATTATGTGGCTGCCAACTTTATTCTTGGACTCCAAATGCTCTCCATGGTTTGTTTCCAGATAGGTACTTTCTTATGCAGTAAAGTGGCAGGTGACATTTGATTGTAAAGGCAAAACATTCCAGTATCACACTGAAGTTTGAAAAAGCAACATAGATTTGTCTTACACACCTCTCTGGCTGGATGGCATAAGAATTAAGAAATAACCCACCTTTCTACCTCATCATACAGGCAAGATGATTTTACAGGTAAAGAAATCCATATTTTTTGCATCTTAAAGGAGGAAGGTTTGTGCAAAGGTTCATATTCGTCTAAGAGTAAGAGCTCTTTTATGAGACAATATAATACATGCCAGGAGTTTGCTATGAGGTATTCTTATTATCTTTACCAAACCTCTCTGTTTTTTATTTTTTTTTAAACAAAGAAAAAAATCTGGAACCAATCTATTTTATTTCACAGCTGTGAATACTCTACTAAAACATCCATGAAATAAACTATTTGCAGTAGTCCTTGTTGACAAACCATGCTTTTTCTTAAGGTTAGACATTCAGGGTTGACAGAAACTGAATATTTTTCTAAACGCATTATTGTAACTCAGAAGACAGACTCTTAGCTTTAATAATAGCAACAATGAGAATAAACAATAGTGTTGTTAGTAATAGAATATATTTCTAAATGTCAGTAATGGTATTTTTAAACAAAAAAGGCTCGAAATGTACTGTAAATGTGTACTATGAGGAACATTAGCATGTAGCTGCCAGACAGTCTCAATGAAGGATTTCATTGTTGAATTATGAAATCATTGTGTTTGATATTATTATACACATACACTCCAGATCTGATGCAGATCACATTCAAGAAGGATTCC
The DNA here is from genome assembly GCA_013401315.1 of Balaeniceps rex. Classification (NCBI taxonomy): domain Eukaryota; kingdom Metazoa; phylum Chordata; class Aves; order Pelecaniformes; family Balaenicipitidae; genus Balaeniceps; species Balaeniceps rex. Next base: position 16,012 of record VYZW01030352.1, on the reverse strand, counting down.
AAGCAGCATCAGAGGTCATCATTAACTCTCTGCCAAGCAGAGTTTATAGATAATTATTAAATAAATCTATAGATTTCGAACCTAGTTCTAGAACAGTTTCTATAGTGTTATTCTTTTCTCGTTGTGATGAAAGCATGGTTAAGGTAGAACAGAAAACATTGGTTTCTATTTTTCTCTACACCACATAGATACATAAGGACACACCCATGTACCATTTTCAAATGGCTGAGCATGAAATATCATTTACAGATTCTTCCGTTCAGACACATCTGTTCTGCACCTGTTTTCTTAATGTTTGTTTCTATAGATCATCTCCGATGTTCAAAATACTTGCCTCTCACGGAAACTTTCATTTGGACACATGGAAATGTGTGAACAATCCTCCTACCTTTAGCAGGTAAGCTTGGCAGTCACTGACATAATCATACTCCAATCCATCAAAGGTATAATAATGTCGATCTCCATAAATAGTGCATACAGCGGGGCAGGGGTAACTAGTGCAATTGAATATCCCTCTCCGACAGACACTGTAAGGAAAATTAACAATCAGTATCTTCTCACAGCAGGGACATTTTCTTTTTATTTTCAAGAAGAAGCTTTCTTGGGTTCTTTATTTCAAGTCATACAGAAATTCACAAAAGGAAGAAAATACTCAGACCTTGAAACATGGAGCTATTCTGTGGATTGCTTCTGAAGTTATTGGCGATGCCATGGCAGAAAAGTGTTGAGCATTTGCCAACAGCACATATGTACAATAAAAATGCGTAAGAGATGAATGCAAAATCCTAAATTTTTTATGGCTTATGCAATTATTTCCATCACTGCCTCCAGTATAGATAAGACACCATGCCACAACTCACTCGTTCATAAAACGTCAATATGATATTTTTTTCTCAAGAAATTTTGATAAAAATCTGCACATATTCAATGCAAAAGACCTCCAGTTGCTACCTGTAAGATTTCAGGGTATTAGACAAGTATGGAATGAGTTTAAGAAATAAATGCTCATATTTTGTGGGATTACTTTTCCTGTCAGCTGCGTTCAGTGACTTACATGAATTTGTATGAATGTAGTACTGACAGCCTCTAGTTTTGCTTGTGTAAGTGTATAAGCTCAGTTGACTTGCCAATGAAGATTTTAACTGATTAAAAGCTGCCATGCCAAACATTTTTTTAATTATTAAATATATACTTAAATAAATAAATATTTAAGATAAATAAATAAATATTTATGATAAATATTTTGGCTGGTTTGTGTCAATATGAGTTAGGTAAGGCTTCTTAAAAAAGATGCTAGCTCATTTTCCAATTCTAATGCTTTTGTTTCCTTTTTTTTTTTTTTTTTTAACTGCCCATCTTCTTCCTATATAGTCACTCACACTGACTGGTAACTCACATTGCAAACAGTCCAGTTCCCCAAGGAGCAGACTATTTACCACTGTCATACATTTAATTTCTCTTTTTTTTTCCTTGGTTATCTTTCATGATATTCTATTCTCCAAAATGCCAAATGTCTTTTCTTTCAGATATTAACTGATATGTGTGAATCAAGCATTTGTCCTTGACTGCTTTTTAACTTGGATATCTTCTGCTTCCTTTTCAGACCTGAAGAAGCACTCACCCAAAAGTCTGCCTACTCTTCCAAGTTTATTAGTGAGCCTAATAAGAGATATATCCTGTAACTGTCTATAAACAAGCATATATCTTTTTGATTTTCAGTGCACTCAATGCATTTTCTGCATTGATTTCCCTTTGTTGCTAGACCCAGATGATTTGGAAGTATGCAAAATGCGTGTCACTCACCAGGTGTAACATGGTGTGGCTATCACTTCTCCTGACAGAAATTCCCTGTCTTTCCAGGTGCATGGACAACTGTCAGGAATATAACATTTCCCTCTATGCTCAGCCATCCTTCAAAATAAAAGAATTATTAGGATGAAAGCATAAATTCACAAGTAGATCAACATAACTAAATGTGTAGTGTATTGTCTAAACCCCACCAAGGGCAACCGGTCTTCCATCCAGCCAAGGACAATTGTTTCAGCAGCAAAAGCTGTCTGAATCAAATGATCTCCACTGTGCACATCTGGAGACCTCACAAAGCTCACAGATGTGGCTCTCCTTCTACCTTGAAAGGGGTATGTTGCTGTGGGGTGGCAGATCCTATGCAAGAGCGCAGGTAGTGTAGGTACTCCTCCCTGCAAACATGCATGCTGCTGAGGCTGGAGCTGGGCTGCCCTTCCCTCTCTGCTGCTCTCTCGTCCTCCTGTCCCAGGGAAGCAGCTGAACTGATGTGCCTGCTCCGCTGCACAGCGCAGCAACCATCCTGTTCTGAGAACAGGGTAGTGAGCTGGGCTATGGCAGCTTTGTATGGCAGGTATGGCAGAGTTAGGACAAAAGAAACACAGTTTATGAAGGACAGTGGTGGAGGTTACCTGCCTGCCCCAGGGAAGTGGAAACAACTAACAAGGTTAAGACAAAACAGTGGCATTTAATGCAAAAAGTGGCAAATCTAATTAGATCATGAATAAGTGACCCAGGGATGCGGTTAACCACTTTTTTCTGTCTCCTCATTTCCATCTGCTTAGCAACATTAACTTTAAAATAAAAAAAGTTACTGACACTCTCAATGCTGCTTTTTAGGGGAGCAATTCCTGCAGTTGTCATTGCAACACACGGTTGAGAGTACAGAGAGATGTGTTTTCAAAGTATGATCTTGAGATTGCTTCACTTGAAGTTAAAAGGAATACACAGATTAGAGGTTTCTTCTCCCCGTAATTACTGGTTCATTAAAGATTAACTGGTTTTAAGTCAAAGAGTCAAGTGTTCAGAAAAATGGTTGAAGATAGGAAAGCGCTAGAACAGATGGCTTGGGAAGGTCATTTAGAGTCTCTGTCAATGGAAGCTAAATATCTGCCAAGAGTAACATAGGTATTGCTGATGCTACAGGAGAATAACTTAGCCCCGTGAGGTCCCTTTCCATACTACTCTTCTGTACTTCTGTAATTCAACTTACTCTCTTATATCTCCAGCTCAGTGTTAGGGTGACTTTCAGTGTGTCTTTGGGTGATGAATTTACTGTCATTCTCAGCTCATTTCCTCATGAAATTTTGGGCAATTTTCATAGCATGCCAGAGACTTTCAGTGTTTCTTATTCTTTGTCATCTCTTTAACTACTGACTAAAAGAACTACAAGCTGTCGTGCAAGAATTTTAACAATAGAAAATGTAAAACATTTTTACTTTAAGAGGACCATTTTTTGCATATTAGAGTCCATCCTGTCATGGGTTTCCAAAGGAAAGGGTTTCAATACCGCACACAAGCTGCTTTACTTTCTGAGCACCATAAATACCCAGGATACTAGAATAAGGTGCCAGTCTCCAGAAGAATTCAAGATTCCACCCCAAAAGGTTAGGTCATTGGGTCAAACAATGGGTAGTGGTAGAAATAAGGTGGGAAAGGAAAAACAAAGAGAACAGCAGCATCTCAAGAGAATAAAAAACTGACATAACAGTAAAACTTCTCATAACAAGGCTTTCGTGACTTGTCCATATAGATTTAATATCATGAGGTATATCCTTAACATTTTCTTGTATAAAAAAGAGAACTTCTGAACCCAATTTTTAAGATAACCCTGTTGGTCCCTTCCTAGCTAAAAGCCATACTGGCTTCTTGGAACCATGAGCCTAAAAGGCATAACAGCTCCAGAAATACAATTTAACACCGATGATGGTACTAACTGCACTAAATGTTACACATTTACTTTTCTATCTAATAGCAAAATAAGTGTTTATTCTCTTACTTAATAAAATAATTCATGTGTTTTACTCCATTATTTGACAGAAACTCGGCATTTGGCTTGCCTGTACCCCTTTTATAGTTTGTCATTCAGAAAATAATCAAGTGACATTCAATTTGAAATGGTATAATACTGCTTGACTGAGAGCAGGGCTTTAGCTCTGTTTTTTAACTTATATTTTAATTATTTCGAATTTTCAAATGAACTTTCATGACAATGCTGCTAGTTTAATTTCATGCAAATATCATGGTGATATTTCAGTAAAAAATTATTATTTTTTATATGATGCTTTGTACAGATTCATGCATTTTTGTGTTTATTCCTGTAACACTAATGGTCTTGAAAGCTAACTCCTCAGCTGAGGCAGAGGTTGTAGAGGACTACAGAATACCAGGCAAGAACAACTAGAGAAATCTTTAATAGCTATGCCTGAAATCTGTCCTTCACCAGTGCTTAGTCATCTATGAACACCACAAGATGCTGGAAGGGGAATTCTTGGCAGTCTCATTACACTCTGATCTGTGCACAACTGATATACTGTCAGGGGACCATTGGCAACAGATACAGTGAAATAAAATCAAACGTTGAGAAAAAACAGGGAGCACTCCACCTGAGGTCAAATTGCAGCAATTTGCACAGCATATTTGACTCTTCAAATCTGAAAGTGCACACAGCAGGTATCAGGGGAGGGAATGGAAACAGAGGGAGAGAGTGGTGCTTGATCCTGACAGAAACTTCACAACAAATGCTTTTAGCTTTTGTACTTTGATTTTACCCCTGCAAAGCTCAGCAGACTGATTCTGGGCACCAAACCCAGATACCTGAGCTGAGAAAACAAAAACTTTGGCTGAGTTCATAAGGGCAGAGAGAATGAAGGGGAAGAAGGCAGGATCCAGCCTGCAGACCCCCCTCCCTGCCCCAGATTGGGCATCAATACTGTAGCCTGAGTAGAAGCCTAGGTGAGACAATTACTTGAGCAGTAAGCAGGAGCACAGGTGGTTTACAGTACGATTTTTTGTCATGTTTGCTTCTACACTCAAATAAACTATACTGTGCAAGTGGTGTGAGTCATCTCCTGTCCAGAGACTCCCAAATACCAGCCAATCAGACTGGTAGCAAGCTGGATATCTCATGGGATAGTGGAATCATGGTCTCAGGATGGAGAAACTGTGGGACTCCAACTGAGGAAGCATTATAGCATGGAGCCTCCCACCAGCAGGAAGGAGAAAAGGGCTCTCAGAGACAAAAGAAAGAGTTAGCCTTTTGACTGTGGCTGTATATCTGCAAAAATTTATAGAACAATACCTTCAAAATTAGAGGTGTGATACCACTGGAATTTAAAATGAAAAAAAAAAAGCAGAGTTAAACTGTGAAAAAAATGTATATGGCTTGGGCTCCAGGTTGTTCTGCCAAAGCTTACCCAGGGGGGCAAATGCAGCCACTTGCACAGGGTGGTGAGGGGACACAGGAGAAGTTCATGGCAAGGTTCGCACAAGAGATCCCACAATTCACACCTGCTGCTGGTAATCCAGGCACAGGAGATCTGCAGTCATAGTAGATTTTTCCTTCAGGGCATATGTGAACTTCAAATGCAAAATGCAGGTTAAATGAGATCAACTGCTCTTTTACACTGAAAGTTTTCTATTTGTTTTTGTTCACAATATTTATTTTAATGCACAGTTAGCCTACATTACAGTACACGTAAAAATACAATCTGAATAAAAGTCTATAACTTCATTTGTAATACAGAGATATAAAATAACTATGTTTTAATGTAAAAAAAGACCAAAGCTTAGTATTAAACATCTGGATCTATGCACCCTGCATCTGATATGCAGCCCATTCTTAAAGATGGAGTAATTATGCCTTAGGTAGACAGAATCTTTGGAAGTGACATAATTTTCAGTGTACTGAAATCCCTTCTAAATCCATCAGAAATTCATTAAAAATTTACTTTCTAGAAATCAGGATCTTAAGGCTTCCTAAACATGGATAGTGAGCCTAATTTTAGGTATTCCCATGAGAACATGGGAAGTGAGTGTCTTAGCAGTACAATTTGTGCTACAGAAAAAGGAAAAAGAAAAAAACAAGACAACTTGTGCTCCTAACCTCCTATTTTAAATATGTCATGACGTTAAGTATCTCACAATGAAAATACTTATGAGGAGAAAAACAAATGACTGTTCAATGTCAAAAACTTTCTCTGTGCAACTGTAATATGAGACAAGACTGTAAATTACCTGTGTTTTCTGTAGTGGCTTCAATACATTTCACTGTTCCATTCAAACACTGACTGGAAAAGAAAAGCAAACCCATCTTTATTCAAGGAGAAAACGCTTTGTAGCCACCATGTTAAAAAAGATAATACAACTTAACCCAATGTAAACAACAGAAATCAGGAGGAGAAGGAGGATTAAAATCTGAAAGCATGAGTTCGGCCCAACATTTCGTTGGTGATCTGATCTGTAATGAGGGCCCAAACTCACAAAGGTGTTTATGTACTATTTAATTGCCTAACTTTCACTGAAATAAAAATGAAGCTGGGTATGTCAGCCTCTGTGGGAACATAGGGCCAGGTGATTCAGGATGCTGGCAGCGTAACACAAAACCTTATCCACCTTGGTGAATATGGAAGGATACAGTATGCAAATTTCCTGTTGCACAGACTTTAGGGAACACAGCTTGATTGTTTTTATGATAAAATACAGAATTGCAGAAAACCGCATGCAACAATAAACGTAGTTCTCATTTTTTCCTTTTCCTTAAAAAAAAATTGTGAAAAAACCAAAGCACTGCAGAGGCATAGCGATGGCAGAAAAATGAAGCCCCTACTCTCACCTCTTGAACTACCTGATTACCAAGCTTCAGTTATAACAATTATAAGACCTCAGCAAGCATCAACCTTGACACTCAAGTCACAGACATGATTTTAAATCAGCAGATTGAGAGCATTTCTTGTAAATTGAACAAGTTTGATCAGGAAACCTGGGAAGTTTCCCCACTTGTTTCAGTGAGGTCAGGATTCCATCATGAATTAATAATACAAAATGACACAAATATAGCTCCCTGGAAGCCTTTGTTTGAAAGACTTTCCAAAATAGAATCAGATTGTTTATTCTTTCAAAACCAGCCTCATATTGCTATCATAATGCCCCTAGGTCTAAGAACAGGACTGTAACATCTATGTGTGTGTTTTGAGACACTCTTTAGTCCCTGGCTTACAGAATTTTCCAGGTATCCTGTTGTTAAAATAAGCAGGTATGTAATCCAATTTCTATTAGGCTCCCTTTTATTAAATGTGTAACAAAAATAAAATCTTGATACAATAGACCTTCATTCTACGTGAAAAAATTCTCAAGGCTCTTGAATAGCATCCAAACTGTGATACATGAAAGATAAAATTCTTGACGCTCAAACCTACCAGGGGCCTGTTGGCATAGGGAGGATTTCTCCAGGCTGGAGGGCTTTGCCCTTGTAGTGACAATGACAGGCAGATCTGTTAAAAGAATATTTATGCATGTAGATACGAAAGCAAGATGAAATGGGATTTAAGGGGAATCCATTTATCAAGCTATTGTGATAAGCAGGCCTTATAATTCATTAACTCAATCTTTATATTTACAATATACTTCTAAAGGCAAAAACTAAAGGATGACACTCTGACTGTATTGAAATTAGTGGCAAAACTCCTACTGTCTTCAACAAAGCCAGGATTTTCCTCAATCTCCGTATTATTTATTTGCTGTTTCTGTGCTTTAGTCTTATGGAAAGGAGCTTTTCTTCCCAGTTATGGGAGCAGTATGGCAACATGTAGTTCCCATTCAAAACACTGTCAAAATCGTGGGACAGAGGAATTATCATAGCAAAATCCATTAACTGTCTGTGCTAAGAGCCAGATGGGATAAAAGTAGTAACAGAATTCCCTAGAAATCATGCAAAAATATGGGAATGTGAAGTTACCTCACACTCTTTAATAGTTTGAAACAGTGTTTATCCCTACAGTATGAACTTTGCTGATGTTTCCAAAATATATGTTGCAATGAACCGCAATAATTCTGTAGAATCTTGAAATTTATATAAATACTCATTCCAGTTTTTCATTCAGTACCTGAACTCAGTAACTCCCTACAGTGGTAAGCTGTAAAATTTTGGTACACAATGTACAAAAACTATTTCCTTTCATTGACCATTTCCTTCCATTCAACTGAAGAAGTTTGCATTGTGAGACACAAAAAAGACACTCCGAGCCACTCTCTCCGTACTATCCCTGACTTTATGGATTACTACTACATAGATTCTTTCTCATTTTTTCTTAAGTGTTAAAAACAAGGTTTTCATGTGAAAATGGTTTTTCATGAATTAAAAAAAGTATCATCACCCTTCTCTAAAGCAGCGTGACGTATCTTCTCTGAAGTGCAGTAAATGGCTGTACACACAGTAGCAGATGAGGCCCCACTACTGATTGGTACAAAAGAATATGAAATCTTCACATATTGCTTGCTATCCTGTTTAGGCAGTCTACATCTTGAGGGAACAGCAGAAAAACTACTTTAAATCTTGCTGGAAAGAGGAAAATGTGCCTACGCATATATTCTATTTTCTTATGACTTACATCGATACACAAAAGTTGACCGACTCTTCAAAATATTTCCCATCAGGACAATTACATCCTTCTGCACAGTCATCACCACAGATTTTTGCCATAGAAAGTGAAGCACAGGAGTGTTTACAAAAAGAAGAGCACTGATGATAAAGCATACCACTGTGACACATCACAGCTGGAGGAGAGACAGGGAGAGAGAAGGGAGAACATACTCTTAAAATGTGAAAAATAGAAAACAAAGCAGTATATCATGGGAGTGCAAAACAGCAAAGCAAAAAGGTCTCTTGCTGCACTGGGGTGAGTTAAAATGCAGGAGAAAAATATGCTATTTTACTGATTTCTTAAGTTAGAAATGTTTAGATTCAGGTGGGTTTATGTTTTATGTGGGTTTTACAGCTTACCAGACAATTCCTTGGCTGGAATTGTCTATTTTGTAAGCAGTCGGTGTCTATTCTTTATATATGTTAAGTGGGGGGTGTGTGTTGGGGGGAGGGGTGTCTATCGAGTAACTCAGGCTTCCAAGAGAGGAAGAATGGTCCAGTTAAGGTTGAGGCATTACTCTATGGTTTAGAAATGCCTTGTTTTAAATCATTGCTATATCCTACTGGGCAAATGACTGCCCATCCTGTCCTGCCTGCCCTGGGGAGCCCCTGCCACCCTGGCTTGCCTTCCTTTAGGGAACAGCCCTGCTCCTTGCTCGTCCCTGACTACTTTAGCCTAATAGGAGCTTCCATATGACTTAGGGGTTCAAAGTCAGAAATTTAAATTCTCTCTGTAGCAAATGGAAAGGGACAGGCAACTCCTGTGAGGCAGCTTAGGGTCCCCGACTCAGATGCTTAACATAAAGGCTATTAGCGTTCTCCCCTGAATATGTCATTAGCCCATGTCACAATTCTAGTTTCCAGCAAAAAAGGTCAATCCCTATATTTTTGGGTGAATGATATTTGTAGAATTTTATGCATTTCTAAAAGATACTCCGTTCTGTAAACATTACTCACCACAGTAAGAAATATGAGATCTGAAGTCAATGATGACCCCATGCTTGCCACAGACATAAGCATAGTGTGCCAAAGCATTACACAAACAGCTGCTTCCGCATTTGCACGCGTCGAAGCGGCATAGCTGGTAGTATAATCCTGGACTGATGTAGGCATGGCAGGGAGCAAAAACTTCTTGATTGATGATATCACAGTGAGATGCATACCCAGCTAAGAGAAGGTGATATTGTTTTAGCCAGATCCATTTTCATATAACAGTTAGTCAAATGAATGAAACAGAATCTTAAAACCAAACATAGCCAGTTGTGCAACAAAAACCTATATACAATGTCTTTCTGCAAAGTTCTATAGTTTAAAACTGATATTGTAAGCAACTCCTTCAACAATAAACTTCACTTAAGATAAAAATAACTATATAAAACCAGTTATGCCCTCCTCTAATAGTGCAGGAAATTCAAATGGGAAAATAATATATTTCAAAAGAGTTAGTTAGAAGAGTCCTCCAAAGCTTGGATATGTTTTTTCCTACTTGATGTTTCATTTAGCTTTGAAATCAGCAATGGCCGTATACTTCTTGGCCTGTGGACCCAGGAAGCATTACAAACTGGAGCTCGAGGGCATGCAAGTCCCAAGCTGGCCATATACCTTCTAGCACCAACAGACCCTCCTCCTACCACTGAAGCGTACTACCACCACAAGTGGTGGAATATCTCAGGAACACCATAGTGTGGATCATATTTAAGCCAGTTTTGCTGCTAAAAGAATGTCCCTACCCTTCATCCTCCCTGTTCATTCCCACATACACATACTGACACAAGGATTTCTGGGGTCTCTCAGTAAACTAGATTCAAGGAGTGAACTTGACTTGGTTGAAAAGTAACCTGACAAAATAAGTAAACAAACAATCATTTCTTTTTCAGTTTTGTCAGATTAAGATCATCACAGAACTGGAAAAATGCTTGTGCTAGCTCAGCACAGGTGGCAGCATGGGGCAGGACCACTTACTCAGGAACAGCTTTTTCCTGTGATGATTACAGGATCACAGGAAAATTCAGGCTGGAAGGGACCTCAGAAGGTCATGTAGCCCACCCTCCTGCTCTAAGCAGCTTACACTTACGTCAAACTGCACCTTCACTGAGGAAGCACAGAACTGAAGGTGAGGCATGAAACATCTTGGAGAGAGCTAACTTGGCTGAGATGTACTGCTTTAAAAGACAGCCAGTGCTGAAGGCATAAAAAGTCTTAGAATGCCCCAGATTCTTAAAGGTTTATGGTTATTCTAGGCTTGCTCCCACAGGCTCTAAATATGGCCAAATCCCACATCCTTAGTGAGGCCTTATGTCTGAAACATTAAAAACATTAGACTAAATTCTGTCAGAATTGGCAACTACTGTCTGCCCATTGTCTTCATTAATTGAAAAGAACAGCAACATGGAAAGGACGAGACAGTGAAAGTTCAACGGAAAACATAGGCACATCAGCCAGCCAAAACTAAAACTTTACTCAGGAATGTGAACAAATCCACGGATCTCAGATTGTTTGCATCAGTTTGTGTCAGAGAGCATAGATGGAGGATAAGGAAACTTTTAGTGCCACAAGCACGGAGAAGCCCGAGACAGGACTTTTGATCTGAACACTGTCTCGGCAAGACACTGTCTCCTGTACTTTCTTTGTCAATCTACAAACATGCATCACATCATTCCTCTTGACTGCCATAATTTACAGGACTACAGATGGTGTTCTGCCTAGCACTCTGCATGTATATTAGACAGCAGAATTTAGGACTCACGGCCAGTACACCCAGCATTAAATGATCAACTAGCTTGTATTTATGAAGGATTTACTTCATTTTACATGTTAAATGTGTAGAAAGAATGGTCTTTGCCAAAAAAAGAAAAAGGAAAGAAGGAGTGCACATCTAAAACTGGAGTTGAAATACATGTATGTGCAACTCATTCACAGAGAAAACAAAAAATGTCCCATAATACGATATAGCTAATTCTAGACTCCCATGTGAAAACATACCATTTTGCTGATTAACGTTGCAGGGATCAACCACAGGAATATTGATAGGCACAGAACAAGCTGAGGAAACTTTCCATGCATTGGCATGAAGTTGCGGGGTCCCTTCTATCATCCCTGCTGGAGAACTGAAAAGGAAAAGATCAACACTGCAAGTGTCCTGCTGACCTTATGGACTACGTAGCTAAGGACGCTAGTACATCAAAAAGCCTCAGGTGCATAGTCACATTGAACATTCAATGCGTCAAAAGAATTTCCATCTGTGAGGTATAAAAGAAGAGAGGGCATGTGAAGCTTTTTCCTCAATATTTTACTCATGCAAAAATATTCTTACATTCAAAGTCTGCCCTCGCTCACACTTAATTCAAGAACTCTGAAATCAGTTGGAGGAGGCATTAATGAAAGGAGAATTTGGCCTTTATTTGAGTACATACATTCAGTGAATTGTCAAAAATTTGACCTGTTAGCTAATTTCAGTGTTCTAGAGGGGAGCTGTTTGCACTTTGATGCTGTTTTCCACCAAGTATTTCAAAAGCATTTATTATTGCTAGAGAAGTTTTGTGATATTACAGCTTGAGAAACTCTGGAGGAAATGAAGTAAAAGAGTAAGGAAAGTGTGCCCTTCTATTTAAACTATTCCTGTGGTTCAGAATTACATTTTTTTCCATTAAAACTTGATGTGGGGGAAAAAAAGTCAAGCAGTAGTAAGTGTTAATCAGGTGAGGGTGATACTACTATTACTATCCACTCTTTTGGTCAGTGCTCACGTATTGGCTCTGATGATAAGGGAGCAACAGGGAGGGAAAAAAGTGCATTCAGGCAAAATCATTATCCAATAACTTCTGTAAATAATATGGTAGTTTTCTAGAATTACTTAGCTAAACATCTTAGAATGACTTATTTATATTTATGAGTTTCAGATTTTAAAAAGTGACTAACATTTTAATTAAGAGATTTTATATTGGTTAGTTTAATAAAGTATCAGCATGTTAATGAAATGAAATTAAATAATCAGATGATTACATTCAACAAAACATTTCACTTAAACACAATTTAAATGTACAATAGGCAACTTACAGAAAATCATCTCTTAAATTCCCATTGTACGTTCCACATAGTCCTAATGTTCTTCTCTTCCAGCCAACATCAACTTGAACATAGATCCTCTCTCCATCTTTAGCAAACAGTATCTTCAAACCAAAACTAGTTTTCAGTTGAACAAAGAAAGAAGATATATTCTGAATTTCAATAGCCCCTGCACACAGCAAAAGAAAAAGAAAAACAAAGTCACTGAAATCCAACTTCCAGGTTGTATTGGTTTACCCCTTAAACAAAATAGATTTTGAAAACTCAGAAATAAAATGAGAAACTATGCACAACCTCACCTGCAGCCAAATAACCTCACCCATTCTCCATCTGAACTTATAAGACTACATATCTTTTTCATTAGCAACACAAATCAGGAATTGCAACTACTGTTGACAGTGAAAAATCTCTCATCTTTCNAATTAACAGATGTCTATAAAGTGTATTGCAATCTTTAGATAGAAGGTTCTTTCTTACTACTATTGATATGACATCAGTATAGCTCTTTCCTTAGACTGTATGTGAACTAAGGCCCTATCAAATTCCCAGCTTTCCTTCCCAGCAAATCCATTATGCGAGGAAATGGAAATTTCACAGTCACAGCATTCATTTGGTACACATTGTTGGGCTACTTGCAGCTGCAGGCTTAAAGCAGATCTACCTTCACAAGCAGCCTCTATGCATGCACACACACACACTTAGGTGCATAAACTGAGAAGAGGCAGATAAAATGCTTAAAGATGTTCTTAGCTGATAAGACTTACTAGATACACCCAATTATCAAGAATGTGACACCAAAATATTTGTCATAAATTATATTTGTCGCAGACTATGGAAAGAGAGAGGAAAGTGGATAAGGACTGATTCAAAAGACGCAAAATGAAATTATCAATGAAATTATGAAGCATAATTTGTCAACATAACTGAAAGTATAACTGAGCTATGAAATTCATTGCCATAGGAAGCTGTGAATGCCAGAAGCAGAACTGTGACTGGACAAATTCAATGAAGAAAAGACGTAGCTGTAACCACCAGCACAGATCTCCCTAAACTATGTTTTGCTGGAGGCTGGGAAAGGAAAGGGGAACTCCCATTTTACTCTTTCAGAAGGAGACTAAAAATCCGGTAAGAATTTACTACTGATCACTCTAAGATATGGAATTTAGAAGTATCATTTCCACCTTCAGCGCTTAATTTTATAACANAGCAACACAAATCAGGAATTGCAACTACTGTTGACAGTGAAAAATCTCTCATCTTTCTGTACCTGTGAGTTATCCAGAAACACTGTCGCATTTCATTTTTTTTAGAAGAAAGCAATGCAACAACATGTCTCTGGCAATGTGAAGACAAGACAAGAAACCACTTGTTTCTTAGTCTCCAGGGATGTTATAAGATTAATTAACAGATGTCTATAAAGTGTATTGCAATCTTTAGATAGAAGGTTCTTTCTTACTACTATTGATATGACATCAGTATAGCTCTTTCCTTAGACTGTATGTGAACTAAGGCCCTATCAAATTCCCAGCTTTGCTTCCCAGCAAAT